>JBAJFG010000503.1:0-149742 GCA_037903475.1 Ancylostoma caninum | reverse complement strand
TTCTCACACCTCTTCCACTGAGCACGACCTCTGCGTTCCCCTTAATCAAAACTCTATTAGCTAACTCAGTCACCCTGAAACATTCTGTGCCATCCTGACGAGCCAGATGACCTCAGAGAATGATGGCCACCCAAGTACCCTCCTTTTCAATGAGGAATAGTAAAACAATGTGGAATCGTTCATGGTTAAACCTTTACCTTGTCCTGTAAGGATCCCTAGAGGTCTCGTTCAACACCTTTGTGATCTTTCCACTCCCACAGCGTGCATACGGCCACACTCTTGCAACCAAGTAACCCTTCAAACAACTTTTTGTTCATTGTTCTACTTGTAATTGATAGCTCTGAGCGCACTGCCTGCTTGCCACGTTGCTGCTCTCTGCTCACTTCTTGCTTGGGTCACGGGTTTGTAGTAAAGACAACGTGGCCACTCCGACGGGGGACACCAGAGGAATGCGATTTTGTCGGCGCGGGGTACGGTAGCCGGCGCAGACCTGCCCCATCGCAGATGCACCTGACTGCACTGCACTGGCGTGTATAAATAGTGTGCTGTGTTGACTGCCGGTGTCACTTGTCCACTCGGCCTACTCCTGAGGCTCCTGGCTGTGTTGAGTTCCCGTCCTAGAGCACTTTTAGTGGTCTTGGCTTTCTCCTCGCACTTATATTAGAACATCTCCAGATCACATAAAGTTCCAGAGAGGTTTCTGAGAGAAGAGGTCGCTTGGACGCAAGTGCCTAGGATTCTGTTCTCAGTGTTGTTATCGTTCCTGTCAATCAGAGACTCAATACCGTGTCCCTGCCACCTTCGTATTTAACAGGGGCTCTCAGAGTTGATTCTTACAGAGAATGTCCACAAAAATCAAACTGAGCCGGCTATCTAATTAAACTTTTACAAATATATTAGGTTTCATTTAGATCTAACTCGATCGTGAAAAAGGGGAACGATGTTTGCACAACACCTGCCAGGATTCTCTAACTGTATATGGCCCTAGTACACACAGATTTTCTCATTCCAAATTGTAATGGAAAAGCAGGCTAATGTTGCTATACGCGAAGTATGTATTCTGTTCCAAAGAAAAAGTGAAGGTGACCTTTGTGATATAGTTGTTTTGAAACTCAATGAAATGACCTTTTACGCACAACTTCACCAGTAGGGATCATACTTCATGAAATGTCACGTCTGACCTTCACTCGTGTCATACAAAAAAATAGACGAAACTCTTTGGTCTTGGCTCTCACGTTTTCACCGTGTGCCTCTGACTCAGTGACACTAGTGGGAATCACTTTTACTAGCGAGAGTGAAGATCCTCTAGAGAAGTCCTGTTGATTTTTGCTGGGCTAACTTCGGTAAACTATTTCTGCAAAGCAATGAGGCATTTGAATGCAAATTTTCAAACTATCCTATAATGACAGCTTTTTATTTGTGGCTGGAATTTTGTGTAGCTTGAAAGTATATCTCTCTTCTGCTTGTTTGTACTCTAAGTTCATGCCTAACTTTTCCACATATTTGCATAAAATGACTTATAGCTGAACAAATTAAAGTAATTAAGGTCTGGACCAGGTTGAGTAGTATTTCATCGTCTACTCATTCCTCTCATTCAACCTTTGGCTAAGCATAGGTATACAGCAGTCTTCTTTGAGTAGATCCTTCTTTAACTTTTTGTAATGATAGAGCACTTTCTATAATGTTTTTGGACGTTGTGAACGCTTTCTTCTTATGCTCGTGTTATGTCTCCCCAGTTTTTATGGGAGAGGTAAAAATACGTGTGGGTTTTGCCAGTGGCATGAAGCTGGCACTAATGGCTATCTCATGGACAACTCTCTATGAAAACAAGCAAGTAAGAGTTTTTGTAGCAAGTTCATTCTAGTAGGGAACAGCTGGGAATAAATGCATGGATAAGTGCAAGGAAGATACTACGTAACTGCGAGAACCAGCTGTCACATATTTCCTACCGCCCATAAGCTTTGCTGAGGGTGATGGTGTCCTTCGTCCATCTTTCTTATTGCTGAATTCTGACGCCTTCAGGTAGGATTGAGCCACCGGCTATCAGCTCAGGTGTTATAAATATCGTTCTCGGCTTTACGATGGTTAACATCTTAAAACCCTGGAATGGAACAGCATACTAACGTCATCCTCAAAGAAAACATTGGAACTCTGGGAAAAAAGGCGATATTCTAGTTGTAAGATGAAACATTAATGAGTGAAAGATTTTTATTTGATAGAAACATCAAGCAATTACCATCCAAAATGAAGGTAAATATAGAACTTCTTGCCTTCAAAATCTCCTCCAAGGCTACCACTCGCTCTATTTCTTGTCCTTTGTTAAATACTTGCTCGTATCTCCCCCTCTTCACCTTTCTTCAGTCACTTCTTTTTATTCATTTGCTTTCCTTTCCATGTGTAAAATATTGCACACTCGTACTCCCGTTTTCACTCAGACTAATTGCTGCTGATATGAAATAAGCAGACTCTGTTCCAGAATGGTAGCTCCTGCTGACGTCAAGAAGCACACTGTCGCTTCATTGTCTGTTGCCGGACTGGGCAAGACTCCAGACAAGGTTCAGAACGGAAAGGACTTCTACAAATAGTATGTCGCATGTGATCTTTGATCCCTTGGCTTAATAAGTGAGTGGTGACGACGTTGCAGCTTCTTCACACACCATCCAGAGCACCGAAAGTACTTCAAGGGCGCGGAGAACTTCACCGCTGACGATGTTCAGAAGAGCGATAGGTCAGAACGACTTCATTAATTTGTGTTTCGCTAAGATATCGACTTTCAAGTTGCAGATTCGAGAAACTCGGAACTTCTATTCTGCTTTCCGTGCACATCTTGGCTAACACCTACGACAACGTAAGTGTTATGGAGAGGTGGAATTATCATAGATGAATCATTTATATGGAAATGTGAAAAAAGTTGGGATGAATTCCTTGCTTTTTGAGGAACCTGTATTCCGCGCGTTCTGCCGTGATACCATTGACAGACATGTGAACAGAGGACTCGACCCCGTTTTGTGGAAGGTAGTTTTCTTTTTCATTTCTCAAGTGCTGGAAATAGTGGATTAGAGGCAAGGATAGCTAGGAATTCGAGATAAATGTGGCAAAATTCCAGTGAACATCCATAATAGGCATCCAAACAATGTCAACACGTCGAGTTCGTTGCTATAATCTTCATATAATGGTAGAAATATAACTCTCTCTCCATCCTCTTCATAACTTTGCTCCAGTGCCGGACGCAGGAGTGACAAGCGTGGAAAAAAAGTGGCAACTCCACCATCCCGCGGGGATGGAACAATAAAAATACTAGAAAAATACAAAAAACACTATTTTTAACATTAGATAATCGACAATAATTATTTCAGAGATAATAATAGTAATAATAAGCAATAAGAAACAAGCTTATACAATTTTTCAGATATTTTGTGAAGTAGGCTCAAAAATTCAAGGTCACATTCTCAGAGGTTTCATCAGATTGCTCGCTAAATAAGCAGAAAATGAGCTTTGGCAGGCAAGCTAACAGAGAGCGACCGTTGCTGGAGACGAAGTGCAGATGCATCAACTACGTACAAGGAGCATATGCACAATTTATTTATTTATTTTTGCTCAGGTATTGGCTTGCTCATGCTGCTCCATGAATCAGCAGCATCAACCATAATTTGATGTCTATAACCATGAAACCTCGAAAAGTGGGTTCTATGAGAGAATTTAAAGAAAAACGAAATGGAGAAGGTAAACGATGGTCTCCACCAAACTAAGGAATTTGATAAAAAAATTATCACATGATGTGGAGGAGTAGAGAAGATGGTTTATCAAATGAAACGCTGCTCCTTACAGGCATTCTGGCCCATCTGGATGGCGTTTTTGGAGAGCAAGGGAGCGACTCTGTCCGCAGATCAAAAAGCAGCTTGGGATGCTTTGGGCACGACGTTCAACGACGAATGTCAACAGCAGCTTGCCAAGCACGGACTTCCCCACCTGTAAATCTGATGCTTCCACTTTGTCCACGTTTGTCTGAGGGAGAAACTCCGTTTTTTTTTGTAGGCTACTAAGCGTTTTTAAAGTGCCTTCTCCTTCCGGATTGACCAACTTTTGCTTGTTTTATTGTAACGTTATTCCGAGCTAAATAAATCTCTAGCCACTTCGTGACAATGTTCATTGTTGCAGCAGAACGTGTCATGTGGGTAGATGAATCTGGGTTACTGTGGGGTTCAATAAATGTTACAACAATATTATCGCTCTCAACAATTGTTATCAAAAGGGCTGGGGGTGTTTTCGAGAGAAGACTGAATTGAAACGTGGAATGAACTTCAGCCTCCTGTCCTTTGCACTGCTGCGAAAATTTGCGGGCATGTAGGAGGAACATAAAGGAGAGCGTGGTATTGTTCATCAAATTTGTGGCTACAACCTGCTGGTAATCAAAGATATTCGAAGCGCGATTGTGCTTGATAGAATTGTTCAGAACAGTTAGCTCACTACAATATAGAGGCTCCAAAACCAAGACGTAATTACTGAAGAATTCATTGAAATCATAAAGGTGAGAAACATAGCAAAACGCAAGGCAGCGCGGCGTTATGCAAAAATGGCGTGGTCTTCATTGGTAATATTCGTGAGGGCAACATGTGTTGTTCACTATGAAACTACTATTTCTGGGCGTATGCAGTTCCAGGGCCTAACAACATCCCCAAATATAACTTCTTCTTCTTTTCCAGCGTTTTTCAGGTTCGGAGGTGGCTCTAGGGATCCCTTGACTGACGCCATTGCCTGTTGTGTGCCTGGTCAGTGTGGATCTCAACTACTGTCAGATCGGCGTGCAAGGTGTGAATCCATCGTTGTTTTAGGCGCTCCTTTAGTCGCTTGCTGGGATCCGATTTTGCAAATGCTGTCGTTATCAGCTCTGAGCACGTGACCGAACCATCGTAGGCAAGCTTCACGGAGCTTTTCCGTTGCTGGAGCTACACCAAAACGCTGTCGGGTGTCCTACCTACAGATGCGGTCAAATCTGAGAACGTCACTCACCCAGCGTAGCATCTTAATCTTCAAGACGCTGAGCCGATGTTCTACTTCCTTGGTTGCAGCCCAACGACCGGCTCCGTACAAAGCAACAGCACTTACAACAGATCGATAGATCTTCGATTTGTCACGCTTCGGCATGTTCTTGTCGCACAATACACAAACCATTAAGCGCCATTTCATCCTTGTGGCGTTTACACGCGCTACGACTTCATGTGTGGTGTTAGCGTCAGACGAAACCGTTGAACCGAGGTGCTTGAACGCATCGGTCCTCGGGAATCGGCGCCATCAACTTTGATGGTGCCGACCGCATGCACATTCGTTGTTAAGCACTTGGTTTTCTTGGCATTCAGAAAAAAACCAATTCGTGACAGAGGCTAGCGTTTGCTGTTCTAGCTCGTGCTTGTCTTCGGAGGCCAGGACCACGTCATCAGCGAACTGAAGCGTCCAAAGTGCAGACTTCTGCAAGTCTCGTGTGATGGCGTCCATGACGATGACAAAAAGAAAAGAAGATAGAGCCGAACCTTGGTGCACGCTGACGGAAGCAATAAATTCTGCTGATGTACCGGCCGGCGGCCGCCTTTACTCGACTCCTTGGGTCCGCGTAGAGGCCTGTGCCGTCCCCGGATCCCCGGAGCTCATTGGGTGCCGCGTGCCAAAAAACGTCGTGTGGAATGCTATCGAAAGCCTTCTCCAAGTCGAGAAAAGCGAAATGCAACGATTATTGCTTTTAAAGGTGTTAGCCAGCTGCAGCACCACGGATCCACATTGTTGGGCTTCTCGATGAGGTGAGATGCTGCAGCTGGCAAACACCGTTAAAAGCAAAAATTTCAAACATTCACGAATGAGTACCAGTATGCGTGCTTTGCTCAACCCAAAGGTGTTAATATCGCCAGCATGTTTGTCCAACAATTCGCCCAATGCGACAATGCGCCTGCAAGGCTGAATCATTCTGCACGTTGGTATACAACGAGGTGGCGTCAAACGATTCCACTACACAGTTCAGATCAATCTTAGTGTTTTGCAGGTATCGGATGAACTGATTTGTGTTGGACAAATGTGACGGTATTTTGGGGAGCAACTGGCTCACAACTTTATTAAGAAACCACCAAATACGATCGGTGGGTCCTCCAACGCAGCTTATTATAGGCCTTATCTTATACATCTCTGGATGGAATGCATTTCTTGCAGCGGGATCTTATGGGTTCTCACGAGGTCTTCGCCACCAAATTCTTTTTTCTGTTTAAATCCGCGCGTGCCGCTCGGGTTACCATAAGTAAAGCTTTTAAAAATTTTGATTAATATTCAGTTACAGTGGCTTCCACATCGTTCCCTGGAAGCTCCCAAAAACAGACGCCTTCACCATTCCACCTCAGTGAACGCTACTTCCTTATTCAGAGTCATTCTTCGTGTCTCACCTACCGTTTTCATTGCATCTTTTGTGAGCAGCGCTGTAGCGCTCAATGTACTCTTCAACACAGATCACTGTTTCGATTTGAAAGTCAACTCAACCGTTCAAAATAATTTCCTGATTTTCATGTTGGATTGCGCTCTTGTTCGGAATTGTGCAAATGCGGCACTCATCTTTGAAGACGTTTTTTAAAACTAGTTCGTCGGGCAAAATAAAAACTAATGATTTATAATGAATGGACCTTCCTTATTTAGCGCGCAATGTATTCTGTCTGCCAATACTTTGTCAACAGTTTCATTCACTTTTCTGATGTGATCACGTTTTTCTAACATTTTGCACATGGTTTACTGTTTGTTCGCGTTCAGCTACGCTCGTTTTTCAGAACCCAGAAACTATAGCTGGAAAATGAAGGTGATGATCCTCCTAAATCAGCATCCACGCGGTGTTCAGTTAACTTGCGGTTTCTCCTGCCATTAAAAAAATTAATGACCACCTAAATCCAGCATCTCTATGTAACTGAGCGCAGTCGCATTTGCTTGACTTGATCCCCTTATCAAAAGCGGAGACTTTGTCACATCCAATTGACATTCACAGTCAATTCATACGAACGATTCTCGAACAGAACTGCGTAGTTATTCAGTATTTGTCTGTATCTGAGCTTCATTATGTAGTTCTTCGGCTGATAAAGTGAAGACTCTCCAACTTCTTAATTCGTTAGCTTTCGGCGATAACGCCTTCTTCAGACCTTAATTCTTACAATTAATTGCCCCTCATCACAAGTACATCAACATTAACAAGACTAACAATACCAATGGGCAGTCAGTGACTAAGTCCTGGGACTCCGAGCCGAATGGTATCCGTTTACCTACACATCGATGACTTAGACATATGAACACAGATTAACACGTAGAGCAAACCTCACTCCTACGGTTTTCACTACAGAATGAGACTAGCACCAAGTGAGATAGAGATAGGAGGAGCGCTTATACTTCCGATCACGCAATTAGCCGTAGCACCTCCCTTAGTTCTTCTTTATTATTAATTTCTGGGCTGTGTCTCCTTATTTCGACCGCCTCCATGATTTTTCTCTCCAGAGTCCTCGTCAGGTGCCGATGAAGTATGGCAACCCTGAATGTGGGGGCGCGGTCGTTCGTATGTCTCAAGGTACGGTGCCTTGAGAAACTTTCCCTTTTCGAACAACACAGAAGCCTAGTACCAGATATGGGTTTCAGTACAGATGACGTCAAAACTGTGATAGATGCTGTACTGTGTTGCAACGTATTTCGCTTCGAAAACAAATTCTACGAGCAAATACGAGGGTTATCGATGGGAAACCGAATCGCTCCTCTGCTGGCAATTATATTTTTGGACCACATTGAGAAGATGTCATTGACTTCCGGGATCTTGCTATATAAGAGATATATTGATGATGTGTTTGTGATGGGCACAACTGAAATGGAAGTTGAAGCAACACTCGAAAGACTGAACGCTTTCGATCCTCAGGTGTCATTCACGATTGAAAGGCCTGATAACGAAGGTTATCTTCCCTTTCCGAACGTTAAAGTAAGAATCGTCGAGGGTCGAAAGGAGCACGTGTGGTACAAGAAGGCAGCTTCAGCCAACATTTTAGTCCATGCAAGGAGCGCTCATCATCAATTCATCAAAGCAAACGTGGTGCGGAATTTGATAAGGACGAAAGACAAGTTATGCACGGCAAAGGACTTGGAAGTTGATAAGACAATATCACGCATACTTGACGAAAATGGATATATTGCAAATCCCACCACAACATGGCTCCCACACAGAACACCGGATGGATTGCTGCTCATCCTTCCTTATGTGGGAGACCATCTGGCACGAGAAATGAATGAAGTGGTGAAACAATCAGGCTTGCCAATCAGACTAGTGTTTCGCCCGCCACCAACGCTGAAACATCTGCTGACCTCCACACGCATCTATGAAAATAAATGCCCCGAGCTGGATTGCCAGTATTGTACCGAAGAGGAGAAGATTCGCCGGCTACGGGGTACGGTCTACCTTATTAGGTGCAACGGCTGTGGGGAAAAGTATGTGGGAGAAACAATGAGACCATTACGAAGAAGATTGGATGAACACCGTAGAGCATTAGCAAACCCGTCCTCCTATCCGTCAGAAAGTTTCTCAAGGCACCGTACCTTGAGACATACGAACGACCGCGCCCCCACATTCAGGGTTGCCATACTTCATCGGCACCTGACGAGGACTCTGGAGAGAAAAATCATGGAGGCGGTCGAAATAAGGAGACACAGCCCAGAAATTAATAATAAAGAAATACTAAGGGAGGTGCTACGGCTAATTGTGTGATCGGAAGTATAAGCGCTCCTCCTATCTCTATCTCACTTGGTGCTAGTCTCATTCTGTAGTGAAAACCGTAGGAGTGAGGTTTGCTTTACGTGTTAATCTGTGCTCATATGTCTAAGTCATCGATGTGTAGGTAAACGGATACCATTCGGCTCGGAGTCCTAGGACTTAGTCACTGACTGCCCATTGGTATTGTTAGTCTTGTTAATGTTGATGTACTTGTGATGAGGGGCAATTAATTGTAAGAATTAGGGTCTGAAGAAGGCGTTATCGCCGAAAGCTAACGAATAAAGAAGTTGGAGAGTCTTCACTTTATCAGCCGAAGAACTGCGTAGTTATTTTTGAAAAAGAACAACTCCGTGGTAGTGATTCTGGGAGCTTTTAAACGGCCCTCGCAACAAGTCGGTGCATGGACCGCTCGCCATCCCTGAAGATTACCTTCCTGCTAACATCGTCATAATAAGCTGCCTTCGCCACAGCCACAGCCTTCTTAGCTGCCTTCTGACAAGGGAAGTGCACTAGGCTAACCCCGGGGATCAAAATGAAACATCCATTTTTGGTAACAATGTCCAAGGCAGTGGTGATGTATGTATATCATTTTTGCCCAATTGTCCAGATGCGCGCACGAGATCGCGTCAAAGACTTTCCGGTGTCATTAATCTTTCACGCGCCCAAGGTTTTTAGAAAGGTTTTCCTGACTGCCTTGCATACGCGGGTTACTTGAGCTGCTGAGTACGAATATCATATCCACTTTGTACCGTAACGCTTTTTATAGGGTTACGGTAGCTGTACTGCCGCATGCTGCCGTACCCCTAACCGTACAAAATGGGATGAGGTTGCAAAATGGATGTGATACTAGTGATCAGCTCCTCAGATAACCCCCGCGAAGACGGTTTTAGTCAAGTCAGTTTTAGTTTACTCTGTCGTTGGAGTTCTGGCTTGTACTCATGGAAATTTGGCCATGCAGTCCAACCGTGGTTGCCGTTATTAGCTGTGCTATAGACTATCGAACGTTTGCAGATGCATGGCAGCCGCGGTGGGTAACGCAGCTCAGTTGTTGTGATCTAAGTCAACCCCTCGAAAGCACTTGACAAAGTATGTCACTTTAGGCTTCTTCCAGATTACAGTTGCTTAGTGTTCCTGGAAATCATTTGCATTGCTTTGACTACTAGGTACATGGCAATTAAGGCAATTTTCAGAGAAGTCTTTGGCGCGCTCTCCTGCGCGCATCAGGACCATTGGGCAAAAATGATGTACATACATTAACATAGCCTTAGACAGTGTTACCAAAAATGGGTGTTTCGTTTCGATCCCCGGGGTTAGCCTCTTGCACTTCCCTTGTGAGTCGAATTTGTCCCTTACCCTTGGTAAGTGTTCAATGATGGATTTTGGATGCGGGGGTAAGTAGGAATCGAATAATAGTTATGATAAAGTGAGAAGAGTGCAATTAAAGCGATTGAAGCAGTGTTAATCCGTGAAAGAATTGGGCATTCTCACCGAAGACTCCTAAAGTTTTCCAATCATGTTCACATAGCCGTTGAGAGCGCATACACCGTGCTATATCGGTTGTACCGCAATATCAATATCTCACCACATTAGTGCGACTGTACAGGGCCTATGCCTTACCTCATGCCGAGTTTTGCCCTCAAGTTTGAAGTTCTTTTCTCGAGAAGAATTTAGTCGACTACAGAAGGTTCAAAGAACATTTACCTCACCTTGTTTTTCTTCATTTTACAGGCAACTATGCCCCACCACACTACGGCACTTGCTCGAAAGCTTTAGAATTGAAAAGCCTGCTGCAGCGGTGTTGGATTTTTTGCTTTCGAGTCCTACGAAATGAGATAAGACTGATGCAATTACTGGATTCTTAATCCTGGCGGTATGCGATCTTGTTGCTTTGATTTACATCACCCTCAGATGAAGCGGGAGCGCGCCTTGTAACTTAATAAAATATTGTTCTGTAGAGCGGCAAGCTGGTTTTAGGTCCTCTTGCATTCATGTTGCTCTCCACTAACCTTCAAAATAAGGCTGAGGGAAGTGGAATTTTCGCATATTCCGATGGCACGAAACCACTAATTATTCTGACTCGTTTCAGCATGTTGTATGGGCCCTGCGCGGCTGCAGTTGTTTCTCTGATAATCCGCTCGCCCTCACTTTCTCTCTTGCTTCTTGTTTTCCGAAGTACTGCTCTTGATAGTTTGTAGGTCTGTTTGTTTGTTTAATTATTTTAAAGCGCAGACCAATGTAAGGCGTACAACGCAATGCATTACGGATCGGTGTGAATAACAGAAAGCACATGTTGAGAACATGATGAGGTTAAAAAGTCAACATGTTGATATAAGAAGAACATTCTCTTCTCCTCAACTTTTTAGATTCCCCTCGTATAGCTTGCTTCGCGAAAGCTTTCATTGCGCTCTCTGCTCTTTGTGCTGCTCATGTCGTTCAATGTCCGATGGATCCCTTCACGGTCATTCGCATGTCTTCCAGGCACCTTGGAAGTGGTTAACGGAGGGTATTACAGATAATGAGTTCTTTACCCGCCGAGGTATCATGTAGTCTATCTTTTGTCTTAGGGTCCTTCCTTCCCTTCCATCACTCGGAACAAAGCCTCCCTCTAGTCAGGGCCTCAAACCATGATTACTTAGGTCATGAACACCGAGTTCGTTGAGGGTCCTGTTCGACTTTATCTTTCTCTAATGGTGCAAGCTTCGCAAACAGTTAACCCAGAGGACAAGCGCAGTGTTTGCATCCTAAAGAGGAGGATAGTGGTAATTGAAAGAGCAACTTATCACAAGTCTTGCTCCAAAACTGTTGTGTTGTGCTGTGCTTGTGCTTTTGTCCCAATATCTTGTCGAGGTGTTTTTTTTTAGTTTTTTTTCTGTTTAACTGGTATAACTTGACTGATTCCGCTTGCCATGGAGTTAGTACTTTTCTTTTGTGAGGAACACCATGATTGTATTCATAAGCAAGGAAAGAGTAAGCAAAAAAATAAACAAACAAATAGATGAAAAATTTGAATTCTACTTGTAGCTTTTATAGGTACGGAATCCTCTTATATAAATCATGGTAGTGCAACAAAATTTTCTAGAGCGCAAGCGGTGGGGGGACCAGCACGTGACCGCATGCGCTCGCCATGAGGCTCGATTATAGGCGGTGCCTCGCGAAGATGCGCAGTTGACGGGACATTCGACCGATGTTTCGTCATAGGTGCATAGACGTAGTGGAAGTCGGCTGCACTCAGGATTTCGCCGTGGGACCAGTGGCTAGCGGACTCGAGCCCTGCGGGCGAGACAGTGTTTACAACGATCAGACGTTGCACAGTAGCAATGTACGGAGCAGAGTAGCCCCTCCACTGGAGTTTTGCTACTGATTTTTTTGTTTTAAACACTGAATGACAACTAACTTCCTCGAAGGGATGGGCGCGTGCCGGGGAGGGGGGGGGGGGAGGGGGCTTCCGTTGCGATATGATTCACTCGGTTTCCCCACTTGGGATACGCTCTTTGCGCACCTCTCATTGAGGTCCCATGGAAATTATGCAGCGTCAGGATCCGCTTTTGTTCCTAAGAAGGACAGCACAACCAAATACGCTGGTTGAACGAACGAATAACGCTCCATCATAAGCTGTTGTGACTTTTTCTGGAACCTGTCGTGCAATCGATGAAACTTTCTAAATATTTCCTAACCTTCTTCCATTACTCTCGAGACTTAGGAAGAGTGCGGGTGCACTGATGAGGGCAGATGTGCCGGGGCCCCGTAGTTTAGAAAAACATCAGGATGGGTGTACACCGATCAAGAAACGCTCCGCTGTGGCCCAATACCGCAGAACACGTACAGGTCCATCGATGGAGAAAGGGTTCGCCGTGGCCCAGTAGTGGGAAAACGCAGGATACGGGTTCATCGATGGAGAAAATGGCAGCCGTGGCCCAGTATAAAGGGAAATCTCAGAATAAGTGTGAGAGTCTAACTGCCTCTGGGGTTAATCGATGGGCTGGAAACACGATACTCCTCGAATATTCAACGGTAATTTCCCCTTCGAGTGCCTAGAACGTTATAGAGCCCCAATGGTAACCGAGCATTAGTGAATGACTAGATTTTACGATATAGAATATTCTTGAAGGGCGTTCCAGATTTCTCGGGTCCTTGCGTAGTATCTGATGTCAACATCTCTGCACTTCTTGATGATTTTCTTTGCAGCTGCAACACTTTATTCTGAACTTGCCCTTCTGAGATAGTAAGGACTTTTCCGTCTTTCCGAAACTCCGCGCTCCAGAATCCTACGTGCGGAAAGCATGAGAAATGAAGACTTTCTCCATGTTGGCAGTTTAGGATATTGTTCAGCTTTTGCGCAATAGAAATCGATTACAGAATGAAGGCTCAATAATTGTGTTGGATAAGCATTTTTTTTGGCGATACACAGATTTCAGCTCTATTAAGCTATCTAATTTCTGAAATGATTAACAAGACCTCAAGATACTCCTCAGTTTCACGTGAAAACCATAACCTTACATGACACTTCCAAAACTGCGCAGAAATATGCTACAAGCAAGCAGAGATCGGAACTTGTTGATGCTCTTGTGTCTTTCCCTGCTGTATTCCCATATTGCTGTACGTGGTTGCTGAACCGCTCTTATGTGTCTTCTTCGGCTGATCTCCCTTGCGTCTGACGCCGTTGATTACTCCATCGTTGTAATACAATCATTGACAATAAAAATACGTTGAGAAAGCTGAAAAAATATCTCTTCTACAGCTAGCTCTTTAAAACAGAAAAGCACTTTGTTACATTGATTTCGTAGCTATTCGGAAGAGTTCTACACTCGCTCCATGTACTTTATTCTTCCGCATCTTTCCGTTTCCTGGTCCAAAACCCGGAAAACATCAAAACTAAAACAGCACGCCAAAATGTCCGTGAAAGGGAAAGTGTGAAACATTAAAAGAAAAACTAATGTGGACCTGTTCAAGATTTCTATTGCTGCTGTGCCAACCAGGTTGTTAGGTGGTAACGTTTATTGTTGGCCTGACGTTTCGACAGGATCGTCTTCTTCAGAGGCCTAAAAGTGGCTCGCAGTTCGTTATTTGTGATCGAGACCGTCAAACGTCTCCACCAACCCGGCTAGTTTTCGACGTTACCCCAAGCTTGCTACCCAAAAAGACCCCAAGACGAAGGATGAACCAACCCGTTTCCCACCGTTATTGCGGAAAGTCCGCAGCTGACTGTCGTTGCGGACAAGTGAGCAATACTTGGGTGTCCGCATCTTATATTATATACAGTCTACAGCTCGCATAACGATATGTAAGGCAAGAAATCACTGGTTATGGATAAGCACTCATTCCTATTGTTCATGCTTGGGTTCTTAGTCGCAATCCAGAAGGCTTCGAGGACTTTTCTAGCGGAAACCTCTGTTTCGTATGTCAAAATGTTGCATTTAACACAGAAATCTCTCCCATCGTGCGCTTCGGCTCTGTGCTTACCAAGCGGTGATGTTAAGCTCCTACGCCTCTTGCTAGCCAAATGCTCCTTGACGCGTATATTAAGCGCCCTGCCAGTCTCGCCAATGTATAACGCGTTACACTCCAGACACTGGATTTGATACACTACTCCCACTTTTGTGCAATCGCCTACCTTTCCGTACGGGCATATCACACAGTGTTCTGTTTTGCATTCTCTATCATAGAGTCGATTGCGAACCAACTGCTTTCTGATGTTATCGTTAGGAATGCTCACTAACATTACATCCTTTTGCAGTTGAGCTCGGTGCAGACACTGCTAGATAGCCGCGCTAAATTTGTCTGAAATGAAAGGAAGGAAAAGTGGGAGTTTGTGTTCGCGTTGGGAGTGGTCACGGATCCCAGTGGATGTTCCGGACTTGCGCTGCGGCACTGAGTAACCATTGCTGCGAGCAATTTGAGAAGCAACACTTCGCGATTCAGAGCGCTCAACCTCGCCTGTGCATACCTCGGCGGCAGTTTTGAACATGTTCTTTATTACCGCACGTTTCACAGCAGCAGGATGAGCGGAGTTGGCGTGGATGAGAATATTCTTAGAAGTATTTCAGTCAGCTGCGGACTTTCCGCAATAACGGTGGGAAACGGGTTGGTTCATCCTTCGTCTTGGGGTCTTTTTGGGTAGCAAGCTTGGGGTAACGTCGAAAACTAGCCGGGTTGGTGGAGACGTTTGACGGTCTCGATCACAAATAACGAACTGCGAGCCACTTTTAGGCCTCTGAAGAAGACGATCCTGTCGAAACGTCAGGCCAACAATAAACGTTACCACCTAACAACCTGGTTGGCACAGCAGCAATAGAAATCTTGAACAAGTCATGCCCAGGTTCAGAGAAGAAGAAACATGGAAATTGTTAAAAGATGTACCGCTAATGTGGACCCTCCAAGGGACGGCCGAGGTTATAGTCTAATTCTCATCAGGAATTGTCTAATAGGTTGTCGAGTGTATTGATTTCGCCCTACTTTCGCGCAGAAATCAGTGAGAACATGTCTACAGGGTGGGCCCAAAATATGGGCGCTGTCCGCGCGCTGCGAATTTGCACAAGTGTTCGCAGGCTTCAAGGTCCTTTCGAGATTTCTCAATTTTTTCCTATAGTCCAATTCTTCTTCTTCCCGCTCATTTTATTTCATATGTCAGTTCCAACCATTGTCCAATTATAGAGCACTCGTTCTTTCACTATCACTTAGCACCACAACAACGGTTAGGCATTTTCAAAAGCATGACATCATCCAAAGACTGGTGCAGTGTGTCAGAGCCCAGGTAATGGGAGACATTGGGTTAATCCGCGGAAGATACCGTTGCTTAAAAGCTTGTGCCAAAATTGCAAGCAAACTGGGTGTGACCGGCGCATGCCGATAAGCCTTTTCTATTAACTTTCTCATGAAACGAACATTATCGAGCCAACAGTGAGGGCAACTGTGAGGAAACAATTAAAGGAGGACTTCGAAATGAGAACAGGTATAATCCGGTCGTGGAATCCACAAGAAAGTCCGTGAATGGTGCTAGCAAAACTTTTTCGAATCGTCTTCAGTTGGTGGCCTACCAACTCATTCGGCCCCCGCTCTCCGAATTACTCTATCTGAGTGATTTCTAGATCAAATGCATGCTAGGAACCACATATTGACGTTGGTGCACTTAGAGTGGGCTTTTCGCAAAAACTCGAGAGTGATTGTGACTACTGTTTGCGTGGCACAGATAACACCTACCTGGTAAGCCTTAGGGCCCTACAGGGTGCGGCGAAAGTCTTTGGACAAGCATAATCGCTTTCTAAAAACATACGGAAGAGTTAACCTCAAAAAACTAGTGGTCATTTTTCGTTTATAACTAAGTTATGTGTTGTGTCCGAAGATACGGTCGTTGAAGATGGTTTATTAAACCACAAAACTTGGCAACCAAACCAAACTAGACATGTCCTACAACAATGCTACCTTCATGAGATGGGTATAACAAGGAACACATATCTCACGTGACAGGCATAAGAACACGATTATGACGTGTAACATGTTAGATCAGTGTTGATCTCCACGGCTCCAACACCTCCCTCCTGAGATGAACGCGTAGCGTACTTCTTCATCTTCGGGTCGACTTGCAATCGGCTCGGTGGACGGCGTCGTCGAGCTGGTTGGGTCGTTGTCGGCAGCGGCACGTTGGCTGTTCCTCGATCCTCGGCGTTGTCCTCGACGTCGGTGATCGTCTCTCCCATGTCCTTGTACCGTCGGTTTTCTTGATGGAACGGCAAGTCGAAAGCGTCAGTGTTCTCGCAGCTTACCCAGTGCTGCTCCTCTCCACGCATCTGATTTGCGTGTCTTCTCCACAAATCGCCTCCTTCCGTCAGCATATCGGAAACAGCTCGTCCGTAGCGTTGCTTCACACGAGCTGGAATCCACTTCTCGCGTCCGGGGCGGTAGTCACGAACGTATACGCGGTCTTCCCTATGATACGATCTTTCTTGTGCTCCGTGATGACGATTGAACTGTTCTTCCATTCTGACATTGTGCGTTCCCTCTTCTTTCGCTGTTTCCTTCAGCAGCGTCAACGGCGTTCTCATCTGGCGCCCTAGGAATATCTCTGCTGGAGACAGATGTCCTGGTGTTGACGCACATGGCGTTCGTCGATAGCACTGCAGAAATTCGGCAAGATTCTCCGACGTCCCTCCCTCCTTAATCTTCTGAAGGGTTCTTTTCAGGGTATCCACAAAGCATCCTGCTTGCCCATTGGATTGTGGATGGAACGGCGGCGAGCGAACATGCTCGATTCCTTGCTTGTCACAGAATTCCTGGAACTCCTTCGCTGTGAACTGCGTTCCGTTGTCTGACACGATCACTCTTGGATTTCCATATCGTGCGAACAACATTCTGAGTTCTCTGAACGTTGCAGTGGTTGACGACGACATCTCGAAGAATTCCGACCACTTAGAATATGCATCGACTACCACAAGGTACATTTTCCCATGTAGTGGTCCAGCATAATCGATATTAATTCGGTCCCACGGTTTCTTCTCTGTGGTCCATGAATACAGAACTGTTTTCCTCGGCATCTTTGCAGCCTCTTGACAGTTGCAACAGTGGCGCACGTTTTCTTCGATGTCTCGGTTGATGTTCGTCCAGTACACGTATCCTCTATCGAGCATCTTCATTCTGGTCATTCCGGGATGTCCTTCGTGCAGTTGTTTCAAAACTGCTTCTCGGAGTGATACGGGAATGACGATTCTGTGGCCAAAATACAGACATCCGTCTTTCACTGACAGTGCGTGGCTCAGAACTTTCCAGTTGCCGATTTCTTCTTTGGGCTTGCTCCGCCATGCTCCTGTTTGCAGCATCTGTATGACCTGCGATATCTTCTTTCCCTTCCTGGACTCTTCTTCAATCGCACTCCTGGACTCAGGCAATGCATTGATTGCAGCAGCCTGAACGGCTAGGATGTCCTGCTCAATTTTGGCTATCACGATATCTTCCGTCTGAGCTGGTCTTGGAGGGATCAGACGTGACAAGACGTCGGCTTGTCCAAATTCGGTCGTCTTCTGATATTCAAGATCAAAATCATATCCAAGGAGTATGAGCTTCCATCGTTGCAGTCGATTCGCCGTGTATACGGGCACCATCTTGCTCGGTCCGAAAATGTGCAGCAACGGCTTATGATCTGTAAGGAGCTCAAATCGACGTTCATATTTGTAACGGTGGAAATTTCTTACAGCGAATATCAGAGCGAGTCCCTCTTTATCGATCTGACCGTAGCTCTTCTCTGCAGCGGTGAGACTCCGGCTTGCGTGACATATCCGGCATCTTGTGTAGGATCACTGCTCCGATTCAATAGTCTCATGCATCAGCCGCAACAATTATTTCCAGGCTAGGGTCGAAATGCGTCAGGAGCAGGTCTGAAGCGAGCACCTCCTTGGCGCAGATGAAGGCTGCTTCGCGTTCTTCGTTCCACTTGTAAGGAACGTTCTTCTTCAACAAAGCATCAAGCGGTGCGCGCAGCTTGCGCATCTCCGAGACAAATGATCCGTAGTAGCTGATCATACCTAGGAACGAGCAAACCTCTGCCACGTTCTTCGGTACTGGCATCTGGCGAATGACCTCAACCTTCTCTGGGTCAGGGTGGCGTCCATTCTTGTCAATGTTGCATTCGAGATAGCGGATCTGCGGCATCAAAAAGTTGCACTTCTCCATCCGGACGCGGAAGCCGTACTCGTGGATCCTTCCGAAAAGCGCTTCCAAATTGCGGCGATGCTCCTCGTATGTGCGGCCTGTGACAATCACGTCATCCAGATAGGCGACAACGCCTTCCAATCCACAGATCATCGAATCCATAATCTGCTGGAATGAGCCAGGTGCTGATTTCACGCCGAAGGGCAAGCGATTGTAACGATAAAGGCCTCTGTCTGTGTTTATAGTTAGCAACTCCTTCGATTCTTCTTCGAATACCACCTGCAGGTATGCTTCTGCAAAGTCGATTTGTGTGAAAAGCTGTCCTCCATTCAGCTTCGTAAACACGTCCTCCGAGGCAGCGGGTGCTGGTGCAACTGCAGCGCATCGTTCAATCCTGTCGAGAAGTCTGCACACAAACGGATTTGTCCGTTGTTCTTCTTTACAACCACGATCGGCGCGGCCCACTCCGAATGCTCTACTGGGGAGATTACCTCCTCGGCAACTAGCCGGTCAATCTCAGCATCTAAATCAGGTACGGAGGCATAAGGTGCTGGTGGCTTCTTCTTGAAAACAGGTACTGCGTTGTTTTTCAACAACAACTTCGCCTTTGTCTTGGTGCATCTTCCAAGTCCGCACTTGAATACTTCTGTATACTGCTTCTTCAAGTCTGCGATTGTATCTGCTCGGTTTGTTTCTTCCTCAGTCACCAAACGACAGTGATGCTTGTCTTTCAACTCCTTGTATGCGGGAAGTTGAATGCACCACTCCAGTCCAAGCAGATTCGTGCTTTCGGTGACGTAGCATGTTCCATTTCCTTGAATAGTCTTGCCTGTCACGTGATCATTGACGGAAAAATTGGTAAAGAATCTTCCATCGATCTTCATCGGGGTTCCGTCAGGGGTTTTGACCGGCATAACACAGGTTTCCAAGGTTGGACATCCGAGCTTCTTCCATGTTCGACAGGATATCAACGTGATATCTACGCCTGAGTCGAGTTGGAAGCGAAGAGAACGTCCTCTTATAGTGACACCGAGGTAGGTTCGAGCGTTCTCAGCGGCGAAGGTAAAAACATTCTTGCACTGGCTCCTCTTGCGACGGTAGGATCGTCTTCTTGGTTTCTGTCGCATCTTCTGTCCAGTGTTGGAGGAAAGAAGCGGACATGTGCTTCTGTAGTGTGGTCCTTCACAGTTGAAGCACTTGACTTTCTTCTTCTGCACAGCATGGATTTCGTGACTTCCTTCCATGTCTGTGTTGTCCATCTTCAGTGCAGTGAAGTTCTCACATTCTGCAACGAGATCTTCTATCGTCAATGCTGAATCTGTATGTCTGTATGTCTAGTCGACGCAGCATTCTGAGACGAACTTTTCGGAGCGATGGATCTTGAAGGCAGCTACGAATTGCACTGTCTTCAACGCAGTGTAATCCAGCTCCTTCATTTTCGTTTATAACCAAGTTATGTGTTGTGTCCGAAGAGACGGTCGTTGTAGATGGTTTATTGAACCACAAAACTTGGCAACCAAACCAAACTAGACATGTCCTAAAACAATGTTACGTACATGAGACGGGTATAACAAGGAACACATATCTCACGTGATAGGCATAAGAACACGATCATGACGTGTAACATGTTAGATCAATGTTGATCTCCACGGCTCCAACATTATGAGCATAAATATTATTTTTGGTATTAAGCTTCGCTGCTCTCGTAGATGCGCAGACTTCGGAAAGTCCAGGAAAGCCGTGGACACTGGCGAGCAGGTAGTGGAGGTAGTTTTCCCTCTACCAATTCTCTATCTATTCGCGAAGAGATCCGAAATTCCTGTGGGAGTTAGTAGAAGCCTTCTACTATGGAACCTAGAAAAATCTCCAGGAAATTTGGAAAAATAGGCAGGGTATTTCTAGGTTCATTGTTAGCTACGATTTTATAAGTTGTCAAGATTTTTACCAACAAACACGGAAATCGTGCTAACACAGCTATTTTAGCTGGTTTAGCGGGGATTTCACCGCTGTTTTTTGTGATAGACATGCTGAGTCGCTCTTTCGTATTCATGCTACACTGGGATTCATAAAATGATGAAATTTCCACCTAAAGCCTCCTAAAGTGAGTATTTTCCTCTACTACGAAGGTGTGGACAAATAATCGCCTATCGAGGTCCTACATCTATCTCAGAAGATTTCGTGGTGTTCTGGAGATTCTACGGACTAAGGCTTTCTCATTGTCACACGGGACTTTGGGCTCTGTTTCGGAACTTTACAGAAGGCCCAAGATGAATTTGACTTCATCAGTGTGCGCGCCAGGCCAACGTCGCACCTACTGTTTTCCAAGCCTGGATCGCCACCTGTGGAGGAAATTTTGGGATCAAAATTAACAATTATGTTTACAACTAAACTGCCGACTTATAACAACTATCGATTTTCTTCAATTTCTTCTTCTCCATGTTTTGAAGATCGATTATGTTTATCCAAAGACTTTTGCCGCACCCTGTATATTGACACTGATAGAGCAACTTTCAAAATCAAATGAAGATTATTGTTGCTGTAGGAGTACTTAACATTCCTTCTTAAGGAGCTCCTCGATATTATAGCTGCTTCGTTTGGAAAGTAAATTCATCTGGTACCCATAATTTTGGTCCACTCCGTACTTGTGTTTTCCAATATCATGGACACGCATACGACGTTGTTTGGATTTGAGTATCTCTCTGCTGCTTAATTAATTTCAATGAATTTTCGCTATTTCTGCGCAGAGAACTATGAAGGTCTAATGGAGTTGAACACGAACATCTGCTTTGTATAAATTTAATCACTGATTTAACTGGGTTTTTGGCGTTTGTTCCGGGGACAAATAAAAACTGATCACCTTGACACCGTTGATCTTTGGATGTAACGAGCGAGCGCCAGCAATCCTTCCATTTGTCTCTCTCACGTGCCAGAGTCGTCCAACGGATTCTGTCCGTTCGAGGGATACGAAGAGCATTGTATTTTTCCTTGAAGGACTTCGTGAAGAAGTCTGACAATCGGGTCGGTGGTCTTCCTGTTATGCGCTTAACGTTCCGGAGAGTCCCATTGCTGACGGCTCTTCCCCAAGAGTTGTCGTTAAGACGCGTCACGAGTCCGGCCCACCTAATCTTTTTCAACTTGGCGTAAGCTGCTGCGTCCCTGATCTTCAACTGTTCACGAAGGGTGGGATTCTTCTTTCTATTCTTTCTATTTCAGCCCTCACTTGCGTGAGGCGGGTTATTCCTAGCATCACCTTTCAATGGAGCGATCGACGACGCTGACCGCATGTTCTTGTCTTTCTCGTGTTATAAGGACTGTAGAGGTTTGCCAATTATGACTGTTTCACAGAAATATAACTCTGAAAAGAGTGTGCTCACCCTGTTGAAAACGCGGTCCCACGCGTCGCACCATGCGTGTCAACCGGCTGAGCACATTGTCGCAAAGGTGTTAAACAATTCTATAAAATTCAATCGGATGCACGCAGTCGCTGCTAGATGCACAACAGGCTTGCAGAACATTGCAGAATAGAAACTGAATCAGTAACTTGATCGGCTAGTGGCATGCCGTTTGTTCTTGCGCTTGGATACAGGGTGTAGTCAAAAATAATCTTTGTAAGAAAAATGTGTGAGCTCACCGGTAGGTTCTTTGCAACTTGGTGCCGCTCATAACTTCATGATGGCGTAATCTACCTTGATAAATTCGCAGCACTAGGCTCTTCTTCTCAAGATCGTCAATAGCAATCCAGCCATGTTGGTTTAGCACAACTTGTCTGCAATAAAGTTTGCATTGGAGCATGGTCGGACAGGGCATTCATAGCTGCTGCTAAGGTTGAGGTGGCCACTTTAGTAGTTTTGATTTGATACAATGTGTACATTACTTACATTTGTGAGCTGCGCATTCCCTTGTGAACATAAAGCTTCCGAACTTGTAAAACATCTACAGTGCCGGTCAATCACTCTTGCATCACAGAATACCGTCCGTCTAGTCTGCCGCTCCGCAATACTTACGTTATGCACCAGTTCAGCTTGGCACCGTGATTATCGGATTTTCCTGTTGTAGATGTTTCGCCTATGTTTTTGCGGGGGTGGGGGGATGGAGACGGAGACGGAAAGAAAAAAAAAGAGAGATTGTAGGAAAACACCAACACAGACAGCAACAGTGTCCAATCGAACTGCAGCGCCGGATGGTAGGTGCGGCAGACCTAACGTGTTCTGTTGTTCTGTGATGCATGAATGATTAGTAGGTTTTGTACAACGTTGAAATTTGGGAGACGATGGCTTGGTGAAGAATTCCACTCACGAACGTACTGCAGAGAGGGGAGATATGACATGGCGGGCATGAGGAGCGGAAGAAGGGTCGATGAAAAGTGTTCTTACAACCAATTTAGCTGTAATTTGCTCTGGTATCTAACTGCTTGAGGAGCAAAGAGGTTCTGTTGCCCGAGTCTAACTTTGCTTTCTGTCCACTCCAATTCTTCATCTGTTGCACAAGAACCATTGTTGCTCCTTTCAATCACAATCTTGCAGCGAGCAGCGATTGACTGGCCAACATCTTCTCAACCGGCAGTCATTCGTGGGCCAAACATTGGTGTAGAGCGAAAACATTAAGGTACTCCTCAAAACAGCTGTATTCATTCCATAAATTGAAAGGAATAAAAACCTTTTGCGGATGTGGATCCACTCTCCTCGTCTTGTGAGCAATCCAAAACCAGAAGCAAGAGTCCAAGACAGATTTCCCTGTTAATGCAGGAACTCAAGCGAGAAACAGAAGGACGGGGCCACATTCCTGTATCAATGAGCAACCAGTTGTGCAGTGAAACGTTCCTTTTTGTTTCCGAGAAAACAACATGGTCGTATAAAAAGGTTGTATTTGAGCAAATTGCACGGATGCCTCATTAATTTTGCCAATCAGAAAATTTCGTTATAAAACTACTCATATCTCATGCACGAGGGAAACACCTTGAAATATCTTTACACTTCTGTAGTGTTTCTGGAGAGTTTCTTATTTACATCTTGTGCTCGCGACTAACTGTGCACTCATGTGCATGGAAATAAATATATGCCTCCACCGGTGTACATACTTTCATCCTGTGTTTTTCTTCCACTTAAATGCTAAATACGCCTGGAAGATGGTTTTTGCATTTGAGAAGCATTAGCCAATAAGGGTCTCCGAATAAGGTTAGCTTTTTGCCTACAACATACAACTGAAACACACAGCTTTGGTTGAGAAGTTGTGAAAATAGTTACGCAAAATTTACTTGGAAAGTTCTAGAAAATGTTGACTTACTGAAAAACACTAACTAGTATGCAATTATGGGCATTGTACCCCACTCCTGTAAGCTTAGAAAAGAACTTTAAGTTTTCAAACTCATTCAAATTGGTGAGATTCCGCAGTTCCCACAGATCTCCCTCATACGAGGGATCCCAGTCGGTTAGTCGCGAGGGAGGGCGTGGCGCGTCCCCAGGTGGCGGATAGGGGCTAATCGCGGTCCAAACGCGGCGTTGACGAGTCTTAACAGCAACCCTTGGGCAAGAGCCGTCAGCGATTGGACTAAACTTAGTCCAATCGGGGGGCATGGCCAACAACTCTTCCCAAGACTTCGTTGGAGTCAACACGCTTTCATTTCCAGTTTTCTCACGACGGCTCAGAAGAAGCGACAAGTTTGGGAAAAGGGAGCTGGTAGGATCTTGCACGAAAATTGGCCTAGTTTGAGCGGGAGCTTGAGAAAGGTCACTCCATTGGGATAGTTGCCACAATCTCCCCATGAGGGGCTTCATGAGCGAGAATGTCATGCAGGGGAAACTTTGTGGAACCAACTAGCTATTTCTTTGTTGAGCACAGAAATACGGAGGAGCTATAACTTACAATATCGCCTGTAACTCTTGCAAAGAAACCGTGTAGCCACAGACAATTCGTCGACTGTTGCTCGCAGCAGTCGGAATGGAGCACATCTTCACATTGCGGCAATGTCCACCTTCCAGTTTTTGGTGGTGTGGCTTGACAGGCTTGCGTTTTTTTTGTTTTTCCGGACCAGATATCAGAGCAGTAGTTTATGTTTCCAATATCCCCACGAATTGCAGTCTTCGTAGTATGAAATGGGCGATTCGATAAGCAAAATATTCTGTCAAATGTCTCGAAAACCTTGGGGCGATCCTCATACAATAGCTCTAAAACTTCAAAGGCATTGTTAATTCATGCGAAAACTCGATGAG
Organism: Ancylostoma caninum; assembly: GCA_037903475.1. Taxonomy (NCBI): domain Eukaryota; kingdom Metazoa; phylum Nematoda; class Chromadorea; order Rhabditida; family Ancylostomatidae; genus Ancylostoma; species Ancylostoma caninum. Next base: position 125,130 of record JBAJFG010000503.1, on the reverse strand, counting down.
TGAATTGCAGGGAGTAATGCACCTCAATCATATAGGAGCTTGTGCCATATTTGGGATTGATCTTCAAAGTGGTGAGCGTTCGGTGAAGCAGATAGCTTCATAGATAAAAGCAGGATTAGGGTTCTGTTATGTGAGGTTATTCGATCTTCGCTGACTGGATCGCTTATTTCAGGTTCTGAAGTGGAGATTTGCTCAGAGAAAAGTCAGAAACCCTTAATGACGACCTCGTCCAATGTTCGCAAAAGCAATCAAGATATGTACTGATATGTAACCTATGTTTTCCCTGAACTCTAACTCTATTTCTTCCGTTTCATTGTCACTTTTTTTTGCTTCTTTTCTCCTTTCTGCGAGACCAGATCTGTCTGACAAGCATTTTGCCACTCTGCCGGTGGCTTCAAGGAAGTGGACATTGAAGTTTTAAAAAATGTGAAATTTCTCAATCGGCTATGCATATGCCGACGAATTACAGATTTATTAGATTATCATAAAACCATAGATGTACGATAACTTAGGTGAAGGGGAGCAATTTTAAAAAACTCGCATTCGCGTCTACACATATGGAGTTCTTCGCACACGTCACACATAAAGCCCGACCGGTATGGAGGTCTTACATATGGGGCAGCCCAAGCGTTGCAAGATGCGATTGGCACTCCTCGTTGAAAGTGGTGCCCAATGCATTCCATGCTGCCTTCTGATCTGCAGACAAAGAAGCGCCCTTGCTCTCTAGGAATGCCATCCAGATGTCCCAGAAAGCCTGGAATGATTGTTTTCAATAGATGTTGCCTTCCTTCCTTTAGCCAAAGACTGCAGGATATAAAACTAGGTATGGAACAGCTTCAGTTACGTTGTAGATGCAGACAGCCAGGTAAAGAAGATCAGCAATCAGGAAAAGGTCAGCAAGTGGGAGTCAAGTGTCGAGTTGAATATTACTGCTGGCAGTACTACCTCTTTTGAAGATTTTTCTTGAGCGTGAAGAATAAACTCGGGACATTACCTATATAAACTGTTATATTCGATACTGGTTGACCTAGTTGTGAAGATAACAAGTGGTGAAGAAAGAAACAATAAAAACAATGAAAGGACCTTCCACAGAACGGGGTCGAGGCCTCTGGTCGCATGTCTGTTGATGGTGTCACGGCAGAACGCACGGAATACTTCTTCCTGTAAAAGAGCAATTTAGGGACGCTTCCACAATCTGGTCCACCTTCATAACGTGCTCATCACAGATCACTCACATTGTCGTAGGTGTTTGCAAGCACATGCACGGATAGCAGAAGAGCATTTCCCTGTTTTTCGAACCTGCAACAGAATTGACTGAGCCATCTCTTCTTATGTTACAATTCTGGTCTAACTGCTCTGGTAATTTTACACCGGCGGTTTCCGTGTGATTTCCTGAGAAACTCCGCGTAAATCGTGTATTTATCGAAACTCCACCGGTTTCCGGGTAAATTCCGGTTAAATCTCGTGTAAATCGTGCATTCTCAAAACTACCAGCGGATCTCGCCTAAATGTCGCGAAAATTCCAGTTAAATCTGGTCGACCGGCGGATTTCTCTTAAATTCCGCCTAAATTCCGGGTGAATTCGGAGAGTGGTAAATGACTCGAGAATTTTTGCAACCTTTCGAGTAATGATGTGCGGCACTGAATTTCAACTTGAACTCCATGTTTTAGTGTTCAGTGTGCTATTTCAAATGCTTTCTTTACATTACAGGCTGATCCTGTACAATGCCCCTTGTTTCTGTGGAAATAACCCTTAGATGTTCCCAGCTAACTTAAATGACTCCATACCGGCGATTTTCGCTAGAAGTTCTGGGAGAAAATGTAAGGGGTGTGGCACGAAATTAATCAGAATTTACGTGGAACGTGAACGGAAACTAGCGAAATTGCACACAATGTACCCAACTACATAGGAAACAACGACCTAGAATATCCAGATTGGGGATATATTTAAGAAATTTTCTTGTAGTAACAAAATTACTTCTTAAAAATTAACAAAATTAGGAGATAAAAGTGGGAAAATTGTATAAAATGAAGTACATAGAGTGATTAATAAATAACTGAAAATGAAAAAAAAAACATGTGATCAGGTAAATTGAAGCTTGAGTGAGCAAAACGGAATAAAATTAATGGGATGCTGAAGTGAACGAGCTCATAAAACAAAATGCTGAACTATCTGAAAACTTTAAACTCTATTCCACTCATACATACTTCATCTCCTTAATTTGCTCAGATTAACGCTTTGGTGCATTCGATTGCAAAATCGGGATCAAATATGCATATTATAAAATTTACCCATTTCGAAAGCACAAAAGGCGACCTTGCTGTTATACGAAGCAACAGCTGCAATATGTTAGAGTGTATAACCGTTGCTTCAGGATAAGCTCGGCTGTGGTACTTGTATAGATGCTTCTTTACCGCAACCACGTGGTAAAACACGTTGGGCGAATTTTTGGTTGCAACGCCGGAGATTGCCGGCGTTGTCTGTGAGCGGTCATGTTCAAACATATTTCTCCGTTCTTCATGTTTCAACGTGTACTTGCTCGTTTTCACCTGATTTCTTGTGAGTTCCGGCTAAATTTCCTGTAGAATTCCACTAAATTTCGTCTATTCTCCTCCAGGATTCCTCACACTTTTCCGAGCAACTCAGGCGGAGTTTCCTAGGAATTCAGGCGGAAACCGCCGGTGTGCGAACACCAGAGTGACCTGTCGCTCTTCTGTACGTCATCGGCTGTGAAGTTCTCTGCGCCTTTGAAGTATTTGCGATTCTCCGGATGGTGTGTGAAAAAACTACAACATCAATTACTGGTACTGATACTAAAGCTGTCTAGGAAGAACTTACTATTTGTAGAAATCCTTGCCATTCTGCACCTTATCAGGTGTTTTACCTAGTCCAGCTACTGCCAGCGAAGCCACAGTGTGCTTTTTCACGTCGGCGGGAGCGACCATTCTGGAAAGAGAAAAGTCATCCACAGAAATTCTTATGAAATGTCGAAGCGTTCCAGATCAAGCGCACAGAGCAGGGACTGTTGAATGAAGAACATGTGTTGGACCTTATACAGAACAGGGACATAGTGTACAGAGTTTTCACTCCAGAGGCTGGGTAGACACTGCGCAGAGGGTTGGAGGAGTATAACAAGTGTGAAATAAGTATGATTAATCTACATATGCAAAGATACTGCAACTGGGAGTGCAAACTCTGGCTAAGTGTGGACAAGATGTCGAGAATGGGAACACAGAGTGGAGGTACAGTAAAAGAGGTTGGGAGAGGAAGATAGAGAAAATAATGCATTCTCACTGAGAGATTAAGGGGTTAGACCTGCTGGCAGGCGCTATACCCAGATATCGATGGAATGTGTGGATGCGCAAGCGATCAGTTGTCAAGACGCGGTGCGTGATTTGGACCACTGGTATCGACTCTCCACTCGAACCATCCTATAATAGAGCCTGACAAATTTACGGATTTCTCAACGATTTCTTGTAGTAGCTCACAGTTTCGTTATTCAGCCAATCCTCTACGGGGAACTCCGTCTCTCCCACATGAGAGCCCGAAACGAAAGTTTTCATGTATTTAGGATGTTGTTTGTTTGTGCGTTCGCAGGGTTCATAAAATATTGCACAAATGAGACTCTCAGGAAACTGAACAATTCTTTTCTTTGATGAGATCCATAGCCTGAGCTAGCGAACATTAATTTTTGATAAACGACCGTGGACTTCTTTGAGAGCAAAGAGTTTCACGCTATGAGTGGGAGCGGCATGCCTCTTTTTGGGCAAGGATGCAGCTCCTCTAAACTCTTGCTACCATCAAAAGATTTGCCGTCACCAGGATGACTACATACTAACGAAATAATGGCCACATTTCAAACTGTTAAGGCAGCATTGAATGGAATGTTAATAAAAGTCTGTCTTAAACGGCGTTTTAAATGTATGCATGTATGTATGTATGCATGCTTGCTTCCATGCATGTTGTCTGCAAAAGTATGGTCGTGCGCACCGCACGCACTGTAGTGTATACAACCCCTTGGACCACCAGTCCTTATGTTACATGAATCTATAGAAAAAAAAGGATTCGGCAAAAGCGTGTGTTCTTCTGTTTGTGATCAGTTACTTCTAGTGTTCTAGTACTAAGAATTAATATTCTAGTATTCTAGTGTCTCATACTCGATGAAGGGTTCCAGTGATTTTGTGGGCCAACATAAGCTATGAGATTAAAGGATAAATCTACTATGCAATGTAGTGAGCGAAGGCGAACTTCCTGACTAGTTTGGAAGTTCATAATTTACTAACTATAGGTTCATCTATTTGGAGCAAGGAAAAGCAATTTTATTCTTAAAATTTGGGCAACACATTTCGTCACATCTCAGCTAGCTACCATTTATTCAACTAATCTCAAACCGCTCAGAGTGTTCGAGAGTTTTTGGAGAAAAGGCTCCCAGAAGGCGCCTAAGAGTCTAGGGGCACAATGCAAGTATGGCTCTAAGAGTCCGATTCGGATAGAAACGAGGAAGACGAAGGCCGGCCGACTGACAGGCCATCAACATAACGCGCTATTTATATTCGTCCGAATGTACGTGCATTGGGGCAGGGCTGCCCCGGATACCGTCCTCTCGGCGGCAAAAACGCACTCGCCCACTGTCCACAAGGGGGCGTCCGAACGACGTTTCAAGCACACATCCGTGACTTGTGCAAATGGAAATCTGCTGTACGAACAGATGCGTTCAGGTATTACTTACACGTCACTAGAGAGTATGTGCGATGCGGAGTCACGTCGAGAACTCTGCACGGTGCACTTGTGCACCTATGGTCACGAAGCCAGCTTAACCAACAGCCGGTAAGCCGCCTGATCAACCTAGGTGCTTAAAGCGTCCCAAAAAAATTAATGCGACTCCGAAATTAGGCCGAGTACATAAGAACTCCATTGACACCTTCCAGTTCTGAATGTGCAGCACTTCTTTGAGAAAGCGCATTCTTAGCAGCTACTCCGGAATTGCACGTCATGATGGGATGGAATTCCTTTGTCCTCTAAGTCCTGTCCATAGCACTCTAGCTGCGCAACTAGTCGTGGCACATGCTTTGTGAAATAGGCGAAGGCCAAATACGTTGGTTATCCTTAATCTTATCTACAGTTCGGTCTTTTTCGCCCATTACATCATTTGCTGTTCTGCAAGTTTTGTTTTAATAGGTAGCAGTGATTCTACTCTCGTCGAGGAATCAAGGCTCCATTGGACTGTACTCTGAAGCCAGCAACACCACAAGGGGTGCTGCGTGGGTAGAAAAAAAAATGAGGTCTAGGTCAGAGACATAACCGAGAACTATAAAAATAACGCTACAACGACTCAACCTTACATTTGAATAATTAGCAACAAACAGTTATGGGGGCAATAACTATGGCAAATTAAAGCTAATACATAATCTTTATATTTTTTGTGACGTAGTTCCTAGGAATGAACATCTTTAGGCTATGACTTTTGGACGAAAATAAAAAGGAAAATGTTGCATCATCAAGTGGGACATGTGGAAATGTTATTTCATGCGTTTAAAGAATGCAATATCGTTCTTAATATCTTTCGCTTCCAGTGGTTGCTCTCCGTGCAGATTTTTTGGGCAGCAGACTATTCACCGTCGTTGAAAAACACTGGAAAACATTCCTCATGTCCGGTATTGCATGGCGCATCAGGCAGAGGAGTAGCGAGGAACACTTCGCCACATTGGATTGAGAGCTCATGCTGTTTTTTCCTTCGTTTCCTTGTTTTTACTACTTTGTTATCCCTGTTCGACTAAATGCGTGGACTCTACGAATGCCCTCTCTAGTTTTATCGAATATTTCCCATCGTCATTATCTGGATGAACGAGATTAACCTGAATTCTATGCACTGGAAATGGAGATTACAAAAACGGGAAAATCAATTTTCTACCTTGCTTTATTACAGATGTCGACTACATATTTCGACTACTAGAGCGCTCAAAAAGCTGTTGATGAAACGGAGGTGTTTGTATCGTGTTCGTGTAACACGTTGTAACTGATAAGACTACTCGAGCATGGATTGGGTTGTCGAAGATTTAACTGCAAGATTGAAATGGGTGGGGCCCAAACTGCTGACCTTATCCAAATTGGGTGAATTGTGACGACGAATCCTCGCTTTCTCCATGGTGAAACATAATAACTCTGGAGAAAAAAAAAAACAGTACGAATCTACGTACTCTGCAACTCAACACAACAGAGGTTACAAAATTCTAGACAACGTTAAACCAACTCCACGCTGAACATGCCATGCTCCGTTCATTGTTCAGGACCTCATAAACAAAGCGCCGTCGTGCCTGGAGCGCTTGACATGATGCACCCCTATTTTTTCATAATATGGCGATACTCATAGTCACTGAAAACGATGCGTAGGCTTTGAGACGATTTTCCGACTATAAGGGACTCGTACATGCGTTAGCGGCGCGACTCGTATCCTGTGCTACTCATGCATGCACAAGATTGTGGTTCCTTCATAGGTTACAGTGGATGTGCATCATCGGAAGGTGTCTTGGCCACTAGTGTGAGAGTTTGTGTTTCTCAAAGAGTGATTTATGACCTTTGGGCTGTAGGTGAAGGATGAATTGGGCTGTAGGTGAAGGAAGAAAATGAACTGAGGAGAACTTGTATATGAAGCTCAACAAATTTGAAGATGCAATCTCCTCAACATCTCTTGGCTTCCTCGAGAGCGTTTGGCTTCATACAACTTGGGAAGGTAACAGAGAAAGTTCCACACATTGAGCCTCTTCATACAGTCCTTGTCGAAAAGATAGAAGGATTGCGCATGAGGTTCCTCAGCGTTGCGGCCGCCGGATCGCTGCGTGACCAACTCTACCCTCTCTCTTTGAGCATGCTCTCCCCACATCCCTCGTGCAGGTCCCGCCGCGATTCTGCGAGAACGGAGTCCGCCTATCTTTTCCACAGAGACTGCACGCTTTGAATAGCAAAAATATGTAGATAGAAGAAACGCAAGACGCAAGATTACTCGATCCAGTCAGAATAGAACTAGTCCATTTTCTGTGTGAAAGCTACAATCGTGGTGACTACGACAGCTGGTGAAAATCTAGAACGACCCGACAATCTCAGAGAATTTGAGAGGTAAAATTTGAGAATATGGAACATTTGCAAACTGGCATACTAACACTGGTTTCAGCCCAATTACTAGTTCAATCTCATCACTTTATGTATAGCATTCAGTGTACACTTTAGTTAGTGTATAGACATAGTATATGGAGTATATAGACATCCACAAGACAGTTCTTCGAGGGCCAGTAAATACTCAAGAAAACTACTGTTACATTAGATATATCCTCTGATTAAAATTCACTGTTCTGTGTTAGGGAAAGAATACGTTTCTTAATTCTCAAATCATAAAAAAGCAGGAAATGAATTACTAGACAAGCAAAAAGCAGTACAAAATAGGTTCCGCCATAGCCTTTTTTGTCGATTCCCCTATCTTTTCAACTATTTTACAGCCAATTTATCACACCAGAGATAATCCTTCTGGAGCAGCTTCCAAACGCTTAGCAGCCTTCTATGGCCGGGAATGCTACAAAAGATCGCCGGGAAATGATTGGTACACTTCAGCAAAAATTCTTTCTTATACCCTTTCAGATGACATCTTCTCAACAGATCTACATGGTGGTCCAAAGTTACGGAGACAAGGGCGCGATGCGCATTTCTCTACTTATCTAGAGTTCTGGCGTCCTGCATCCAATCTTTTGCTGTTCATTTGTTCAATTGTACAGCTTCTTCCAAAACATTACCTAACACTATGATTTTTAGGAACAGCTAGGTCGCCAGTCAAGCTTAGTTTTGCCACCCAATTACATTTTTTGTGTAGGCTTGGCACGCATGTTGTGCTGATGTGTAAAGTTTTACAAGCCCACTGAGCAGTACATCGAAAAGTAAAAGGTGTGGAAAGCAGAAAAACGTTAAGGTCATTGTAAATTGCCACATACCTTGGTTATAAGATCCAGAATTTCGTGCGGATACGCCGGAATTCAACGCGGGTTGAGGGTGTTTTTCAATTCTAACCACCATCATTAAATGTATTACGAGGGAAGTACCTCTCAGAACTTTGAGATTGAAAGTTGAAGAGCTGAATAAGTTCCAGGCTCCTCCCTAAACAGTGAAAAAACAACCAGAAACAGCCCTGAAGTACGTTTTTGCTCTGTTTTTGCACTGGAAGTCATGTCCGTTTTCTTGTAAATCTTATTTTCAGCACTCATTGGAGCAGATTTCTCGTTATGATATTCATTCGAGGACAAAAACTGACTTCACTCTTACAAAAACTGTTTAATCCGTGTAGCAAAGGCTTTTAGAAAGAGCAGATTATCTAGGAGGACTGCACTTCCGCGCCACAGCAGGACGCCACTAGTTCGAATTCTTCATGTGTGGGAGAAATCGTGAGATGTGATGGTAGATTTTGTTCACTGTAGAGTGAAAAATATCGTCTTGGAAACAAAACTGCCGACTCATTTTCCAACGTTAGATATGAACCTTTTAGCGTGTCTCCGTTATTTTGGACCACCCTGTATATATAAAACGTAGAAACGCTTACGACACTTTTTTCAAAAATCTGGACAACGCGCGTGGGCGTTTTTTTTTTTTCAAAAATCTGGACGGTCAAATTCAAACACTAGGGATGGGAAGAAGGGGCTTGGTTAAACATGGGACATCATCCGAATAATGCGAGTGGCCTATCACACTGTTCACCGGGTGGTATCGATCCGTATATCAATTTTCCGATCGATTTTATCGATTTTCCTCAGTTTAGCTCCAGTCCGGATCGAAATGGGTATACTGAGGTTTTTCATTACGGTGATCACAAATCTGACGACCATCTTGCACAGCCGCTATCGATTGACTAATGATCCTTCCACCAATACTCACTACCGGTTGAATGGACTATACGCTGGTGCGGAACTAATCTCCTGTGGAACGCGACTATTCAAACATTCTAAGCCATTCTAAATATAATGATCATGTATCAGTGCCCAAGCGTTTTTGGTGCTACAAGTGAGCGCGAAAAAATTATACTTTCCTTTTCGTCATGCGTCGAACGCGGCCCGATCGGCATAATGGTTTGAGTAGAAACCCTTGCAGCAAGTGTTTCCAATTGCTGTCATCCTCCCCTCGCTTGCTTCTCAAGCTTTCGCCCCTTCAGCAGCAATTGCCGAGGGATGGCAGCACGTGGAGGGGATATGGCCATGACTGGGAACAATTACTGCTTGGGTTTCTGCTCGAACCGTTATTAAACGCCGTTAGGGCCCCGTTCGTGCTTCGCAGCTATCAGAGTCTGTGCACGACCATTGTCGATTCATTGATTTTATCGATTTTTCATGCGTTCCGTTCCGGCGTGGTTGAACGATGGTCATTGGGGTTGTCTGGCATGCAGAACATGAGTAGAGGTGTGAGCACAGCAAATCCTTGAAAAGACAGAATCAGTGAACCACTATCTGCGCGCGAAATGTTCCTCAGTTACACCAATTACATGGGCCTTGAAGGCAATCCATTTATAAAAATTATTGTGGTGTGAACCAAGACAATTCTCACATCTAATATCTTGAGTTCCCAGCCTACATTTCAACCGGTTTGACGAGCCATTTCTAACATTAAGCAACTAGTGTTACGAACTCCTTTCCTTGCCTTCGAATATTGGCGTTATATTGTATTTATGGAAGCTACTGCCAAAGTTCTGTTCAACTATTATGTTCTTAGCTTGTACACCAAGTGACCAACGTTCCATGTTGGAATTATAATATTATGTCATTGCCCTCTTATCTGTCACTTTTTCTTGCGCATAGCCATTTTGGGCCGAATTCGTGGAGATATGCAAAACCCAGTAAAGTAAGTGATTGACCTCGCGAACGTGCTCGTCGCCAGTCACGGAAATGCAGAATAAAAACTCGTTTCAATCAGAGAATTCTCAACAGGTGTGTAGAGTGCGCAAATGATGATGCAATAAGGGAAATTCCTCCCATGCAGGGGACCACGGCGATGAAGTTGGTCAAATTCTCAAGTCGATCATGAAAGCAGCGTAGAATGTGAGCTCAGGTATCCCCCACAAGGCTGACCTTTCTCTGCTCATTTCCTTGTCGAAGGACGTTCGCTAGCCTGCCATTTAGCTGCCATTTCCGATTTCACCGTCGATTCAATTTTCGGGACATTTCTAATAATCCATTTCTAGGATCTCTCCATCTATCAATGTTGCCCTGGTCATTTTGCAGCGTACATGTGGACAAGTGACAACCTTTTCTCGTTTTTCTGCACTGGTACGTGCGTTTCTTGCATCCCTTACCTGTCAGTTTTTGAGCAGTGTGATCTAAAACATCGAGTTCTTGCTTTTCGCAGAATATTCACCTTCAGATAACTTTGTAATGATTAGTTTCGCGAAAACATTCTTCTGAATGTTTTCGCGAAACTAATCATTACAAAGTTATCTGAAGGTTTATTTACTGAAGGCATTCGAGAAATTTTTGCACATGTACATACAGTGCACGGCAATGGCGGTGGCCCATCTGCGGCCTCGAGAAGAACATAGCGCAACCGCGCCGCGCGCGCCAGGACCGGTGTCGTCTGCTGCCGGAATGCTATTTCTAGTCGCTTTCTCCCTGATTTGGTGTCAAAATCCTTAAAATCGGGCAGAAAAGCTCTAGATATAGCATAACAGCAGCAGAAAACATCGTTTACGACGCGGGCGGCGCGGTTGCGCGGCGTGCATCTTGAGGCCGCAGATGGGCCACCGTCATTGACGTCCACTGTACATAGCAGCACGAATGTAGCCTGTTATATCACTCCACTTTGTCTATTCGTAGAATCTGGAAGCGATGTTATGATCTGTTATGATATGTTATGATGTTATGATTACTATTTCTTACGTGCCTCACAGGTTTTTATACGAGCAAAGTTTATTGGCCTGGCTTTTCAACTGTATGTCTTCTTTAGAGGCCCGGAAGCGGTCCAAAGTTCAAAAGAAATCTCCGATTTTTTGCGGACTCATCAATATGGATAGCTTCTTGGAGGAGTTGTGTTTGCCCCTCCCGATGCTAGGAAGTAGTAGGTTTATTTTCCAGCGATGGCAGACCCACGAGGACAGCTTATTCACCTCGTGGCGGTTTACTGTTAAGATTAAGGTCACAAAGAGGCGTTAGAGCTGAAAATTAACAAATGAAGAAGTTGAAGAATGTTCACTAAATCAAGTAAAGAAGGACTATTCATCCATGAAGCTCAGGGATAGAACAATGTTCCTGAGTCGCAAGTTTTGGAAACATTCCACGGTCACGTGCACGGATGACATAATAGCAGCTAACATTCAGCGTCGTTTTGTGGGTTAGTGAGCGTATCCATTCCTTCCCGCGCACAGAAGAACTTCGACGTCATTTTTGCGCTGATTTCCCTGAATCGCAAATGCATTTCCTTGTAAAACATCAACACTAAAATCCTTTGCGGAGAGATGTTGTCATTTCCTTCTAGTTCTCTTAACTTAGTAAATGAGCTAGGCTTCCGTATTTCAGCGCGCAGTGGTTGAAACTCCTCTAATTATTTCTCTCAAATTAATGCTTTATTACGTTGGCGCAAAAACGGCGCTTTCTTCAAATTCAATTACAAATTTTCCTTTGGACCTTGCTAAGAAAGCTCTTCTGTGCTGCATGTACAAAGTACAAAGGTGTACTTACTAGTCACAAAGTAATTGAAAATGCTCAGACACCTTACCTTCAGTTCTTTTAATTCCGAGGATTTTGAGGGAGATCCTCGGTGATGCCCACTGCTTTATCTTGTTCAAAAAATAGTGGAGTTCTACGATAAAAACACTAAAGATCTGCCGATAAAAGGTCTGCCGGACTACTGGTCTGCCAAGATTTGCTTCCAAGGGCTGTCTCAAATTTGGATAACTTTGCTGAGAAAGTAGGAAGTCATCATATCCTGTGGAAGCTCTATCATATGACCGTCGTTTCTTCTGCTCTAGGAGCACTTGGTTAGAATGATAAAATCCACCCAATATGAAGTCGTGAAAACATCGGTCTCCTCATTTTCCTCTTCGCAGCCTGCTCATATGTATGTACGTAGGAGAAGCAGTGTTACCTGGTAATCAAAGAGATCATGCCATCTTCTAATGTTATCGTTTGTTGAACTTGTGGAAAAAAAATAAAATCAAGAGAGAGAGTGCGCCATATCCTATGAAATTCCTTTTGTCCACTAGGTTGTCAAGGTAAAAACAATTACTGCGACCTTTCGTTTCGACGAACTCCGTCTTCCTTAGAGCTCTGAAAGTGATTCCAGAGTTTTTTGCCTGGAAATGCAAAAAAAATCATGGGTTTTACTGAGGAAGCCCAGGTCTAAAAATGAGCGAACAAGAAGATATTGCGCTATTTCCCATCGACCCAATTACATGTGGATCACATACCAATTTCGAAAAATCCCAATTATCTAATTACTGCTGCTACTGTAATCAGAGCTTGTCCATTACCACTTCGTGTACCTGCATCACCTCTGCTCCCTCTGTTCCTCTTGTTGCCTAAAGAGGGTTCCAACAACACTTCCATCTGTACCTGTTCGTTTGAGAGACGCAAGGAGCACCATTCATGCCACTGAAGGACTGTCTGAGGAAGTCTGACCATCGGGTCGCTGATGTTCCTATTACAAGTCTGACTAATCTGAGTTTACTCAACTTGGCGTGAGCGGGAGTGTCTCTGACCCATTGTTGTATAATACTGGGTAGAAATAAAGGTTTGCGCTGGAGGAGCGATCATCTTGATAGAAATCTCATAATGTAAGCAAAGTCCTGAAGAAAGGGTCTTACATTAATTTCAGCTCTTTACGAGTTACTTCCTCATGGTTTAATTTATAGACAAATTGTTGCTATATCAGAAGTCATTCCTTGTTATGGAGGGATGATTCTGCTATAATAGATAAACTTTACTGTAGGTTAAGTGGATGTGAGGTAGAGCAGCGCCAGACATGTGAATGTTTCAAATCAAGTGCAGGGTATGTTCGCAGTTGCATCACTGCGGTTGCCCATGGCAAGTAGGTTAACATATCCAAATTACTCTTCAGCTAAAATCACCCATTGTTTTTACACATACATGACGTTGTCCATACCAAGCTGGAATTCATGCATAATCATGCTCATGGGTGTGACATTACCACTGCTCCCAATAATGCAACCGAGTCCGCGTAACTTTCGTGGAGCTGAGCTCGTTACCCAGTGCAGGTGCAGTGACTTAAAGGCACTGTGTAACCTCGTTTTCGTGTTTGAGGTATTAGAAGATTATGGGCCTGAACCTCCTCGATGAGCTTAATCCAGTGGTACACCTGAAATGTTGCAAAAAGGTCTTTAATAACGTTTTTAGACGTTTTTCAGGATGCGATTTGGAACAGTTTGTCGAGGCAAGTGGACGCGTAAAGCCTTGAACTTATCGATTGTACACGTGAAGACGTGTTGGCCAACGCTGCAGTCGTGGCGAGCAGCCAACACAGTCACGGACCGCTCCTCCCAAGTGGTCCGTGAGCTGCACTTTCGGACCCTTCAAAAACGGGTTTCCGTCTTTTTTATGCGTTATAAGACACATCATTGGAATACATTGGAATCAGCGTGACGAGATGATGTAGAGTATGCTGACATGCAGAGCCCATGGAACGAGATGACACCCTGCCTCCTAGGCTAGACGATATAAGAGTATGTAAGTGTGGTCTTGCACCATCAGAGGAGCATCGAATGAGCAATTTTACGCAAACTGCACTCTTTTGGGACTGAAACTTCCACGAGAAAGGAGGACTTCCAATGAAAAGGGAAAATTGAGGGGCACGTGGCAGGTATTGCAAAAATTTTCCACATCACCAACCGTTCCCTTCATGTTCGGAGTACTTTTGTTTGCTTTATTTTCCTTTCGTTCTGCAGCCTTTGGAATATTCCCTTTGAGGGCGGGGTATATATCACGGTAGGCATTGCAACAGGTTGAAGGTCCTGGCGTAGATAACCAGAGTTTAGCTCCTGGACCCTATGCTCAGTGATAGATTCTTTATAGTACTGCGCCGTGGCGGTTACCAATATCCAAAAGGTAGAAAATTGAGCATCTACATACCAGTGTAATGAAGATTTGACAGAAGCAGGGGAGAAGTGGAATGGGGGGATGTAGTAGCGATAAAGGCTTGATAGAGGCGATTGCTTGTATGTGACTCTGTCGCATCTTAAATGCGGCTTCTCCAACACAGCTTAAATTTTGCTTCCATGTTTATTCCTTTCGAAGAAATTTAACAGGATTGTCCTGATCCAGCTATCTTTACAGTGGTTGGCAAAATCCAAAAATCTCTTCAGGTCAATACAGTTAGCGATATGTGAGAAAGATGTCTGCATAGCAGTTCTGGTCTTCTGCTGTGCTACGATTGATTCGAGTGGACTAATGGTGCTGAACACGTTCTAAGGTATGCCCGTGCTCGAGTAGATCGAAGAAAAGAAGCTTTTTGGCATGCCACGTACGGTATCCTTGGCCCATTAGCGGAAAACCTCTTCTTTTGTGTTGAATGTAGAAAAAACTGCCATCCTGAGTGCCTCAGCTTTTGAGCAGGCTGTGGTCACTGGCACGTCCTTCGTCTCAGGTGCACATTTCACCTAGGACGAACTTACTTCCTTGTCTAAAAAAACACACCACGGGCGACGCAAACTCGCCGTTCGTGGAGTTTTTGTACTGCGAGTTCTTTTTAGCCATTCACATTCTCTTGACCATTTTTTCAAGCGACAACGAACACGACCTTCGCTCAGATTTCATTAACGCACGGCAGAGCGTGCTAACATAGTGAGGGGATTTGCCAGCAATATGTAGTCGCCATGTAACTCGGGATATATAATTCAGATTTCCTCAATGAATAAAATACGGTACTGTGGAGCTAAATGTAAGGATTCCATTTGCAAGTTGCAAAGTTAGCTGTCTAATTCACCTATTAGATGCCACTTGCGTTCCACTCAAATTTTGCTTAGTTGATGAAACGTGTAGCAAACAATACTCCAGAAAAATGTAGTCAGAATCTGTCATTCTATGCTCTTCAGAAGCCCACTGGGTCGCCTGGAGTTATGTCATGCTCACAAACTGATCCCTCGGGCAACCTACTTGTATTGAAAATGGCCCAAGGTCACTCGGTAGAAGGCAAATTTTCTCTCTGGTGGTCATGAATATGATCTCGAATTGCCAAGTCTTTTTTTTAGAATATATACAAAGAGTTCGACTTATCGAGTCAATTCAAAAAAAAAAGGAACAGCGAGTTGATTTTCTGAACCATCGAGCACCCACAAATTAAAACTCAATATTCAATACTCAATACTCAAAACTCCTCAATATCTCTGTCAGCTTGTGAAGTGAAGGTGCACATGGTACATTGTCGAAAAAAAGTTCTTTGACCACCCGCTCTAGTCAAAATGTGCTCGGTTTAGAATGTGTTAACCATTTGTAGCTCTTCTGACCGGTGCAAGACCCACGTACACATTTGCGCTTCCATTCTAAAGCATGAAAACCGCACCGCATTCATTACATTGAACTTTTTTGTGCTTCGCCCCCACTGAATATGAGTTCTATCTTCCTAAAAATCCTAGAATGCGGCAAAATCTCGATCTTGGGAATTTGTATTGGCGCTGCATTTAATTTCATGTCTAGTGAGAGCGGAATGAAGAAGGCACACAGTCTGCGTTCGACCAAAACTTGCACTTACAATGTATTGGTATAGCTTCGCTTGAGGCCACATAAACACTTTATCCTTCACGTTCATAACTCACGTCAACTGTCATAAAATGTCTCGTATCAACATCATTAATTATTCCATAGATTTTGCTCATCCCTAGTTTTTCCGCCTGAAGGAACCTTATCACATTATTATACAGGGTGGGCCATAAATACGGTAACAAAGTTTCGTTTCTCCACCGAAGGAAATTGTTCTGCCTCGAAGCTGAACTCATTTGGGTTACCGTTTTGTAGCGTTTCACAATGCTCCGGCTCAAGAGTCATTTTTGACTTAGGACTCAGCCGAAAATATATTTTAGGTCCTATTGGTTTTATAGATTGACCCCTCATTTGCTTGGGTCTCAGTCAGTAGTGTTAAGGCTTCGGTGATATGTGAGACCAGGGCTTGTTCATAACCTCTCTAGAATATGGATTAGATGAGCAAGCACTCCAAAAAATGTTGCCTGAGCTGAACCTCCACCACTTCCGCTCTAAGGTCAACGACTTCGTTCAGCACGTTGGGGCCTCTATCGGAACTGAAAGGGGATATCCCGAGGTGGAGGGCTGCCTTATGTTAGATGTGAACTAATGAACATAAATGCTGCAACCATCTTTCAGATTACATATAAATGCTTTCTCTGCATACGCTTTCCTGTGTCACCGTATTTATGGCCTTCCCTGTATATATCGTGCATTACCGTTATCTGGTTTTATATAGCTCAGCTGTCTTTTTGACTTCCTCTTTCAGTAGTCTTTCTCTAGTAAGCTTCACTCAGTCTTTCTAATTAATTTGTGTGTCTACTCATGCGTTTTACCACTGTTTCCCTCTCTGGGCTAAGCCTCTACTATTCCACTGGAGTGATTCTGTATGGCACACCTTAGGGTGCATTCAAATAAACAAATAAATGAGTAAATAATTAGTATTTTGTGAGTTTTCTTTTCCATCAGGTGACTTCTGTGCAGATGTATTGGGTTGTCGGGAAAGATCGACTGGTTTCCAAAAGTGTGATTTCTTCAACCCCACGCAATTTTGCAGCAACTTGTGTGTATATAAGGAGATCTGGTATGTGCAACTTTATTAGTGACATTTCTATGAGCTCTCGCACAACCCTTTTCAGGAAAATGAGCTTTCAAAACACTATATTAGCGAGATTTCCGTCTACGACTTCAAATAGACCGATTAGCCACCAGCCGCATCGAGTCGTCGCACTAACATTTTATTTGGGGATGGTATGACGTCCGAACATGCTGCAGAAGATTGGTCAAGACGCCTTTGTGTTGGCATCCTAAACCCCTATTTTTTCACGTGGTCGGGATGCGCATCCGTAGTCGACAATGATCGACTGTGACAGCTGGCAGATTTAGATCCACCCCAACTACGCGTGAAGGAGCGCAACTCTTGGATGCTCCCGTTATCACAATCGCCGATCACCTGCATCAGGTAGGTATGAGACGTCAAGGTATGACCGAACGCAATCTCTGGCGACGTGGAGAGATGGATACGGAGTTGCCCCTCGCCTCTCATACAATCGCAGCCAAAGATGAGGATTCTGTCCGTACGTCAATATCAAGCGCCGACGACACTGGGTTAACAAGGACGAGCAGCCTGAGCTGCAGCCAAAGTCAGGTCTTCACTCTCTGAAATTTATGGTCACTGCTTAGTTTGGCTGCAAAGGCATCATCGCTACTGTCCTGCTGCACTGCTCTTGTGGCAGACCTGTGCTGTCAGCAGCAGGATAAATTGGAAGCAAAAATCGTAAAGAATCCGAATTACGACATAGTCCGATTCCTGCAAGACGACGCTCGTCCTAACATAGCAAGAATGACTCGCCAGAGTCTACTCGACTTTGGAAGGAAAGTGTCCACTCAGCCAATGTACAGCACTGACCTTGCCGCAAGGGACTACCACCTACTCCCGCCGATTTTTAACGCCGTACGAGGAAAAGCGTTCGATGATGAGGGTAACTTGGATCGCTGGTTAAACAACCCTAACGTGTTTTCCTTTTTTATAAAATCAGTAAAATGTAATGCTTGAAAAACCGCGAGAACTTTCCCGACAACCTAATGTATTTATTGTCAGCTAAATTGTCGTTTTGATGCGTCCTCCGTCCTTCAGTTAGACCAACCAGACCTCCGCTGAAATTGCTGCCAGTGCGCTGTATCGGCCATAACGTCATCTCGTTGAATGTTTGGTAGAGAGAGGACAAGGCCGTTCATATTGCTAATTTAGGCAGCGCATTTTGGCAGTTATTGTTGAATTCTGCTGCTTGAAGATCAACAAATATGGAGGAATTTCGAGCTCCACTGTGTGATTCATGAGCTTGAGTGCAGCATCATAGAGACTCGTTCTCTTGCACTGGTCTGCTATATTGGAATTGGAGAGGAAATGAGGGGAATTTGAAATTGTATAGCGCCAAATGTTTCGTTTTTTCTTTCAGCGGCTGATGATCACTGTTTATTATTGGAAGCAAATAACAATGCCTTAGAGTTTGTTGTAGAGAAACTTCGAGAAAGCTTCCCTTGATATTGCACACACTAGGTGATAGGTTGATGCAAAAGAAATGGCGCCACTTTTTTCAAGAACATATTATTTGGTTTAGACAAAATATTACGAAAAGATATGATAATGTAGAGCGAAGCAGCTCTTTTATTCTGCGAGTATGAGAGGTTTCCCCTGCAGTTAGCAGACGTGAAATAATTGAAAATGTCCAAAAATTTCGTGCTCAATTTTTCAAATTTCTTTGATTTTTCTATCACACTAAAAGCAATACTGTCCAGGACACCTTCTTTGAGTTAGGTCGTTATGCCAATAACTACTCCATACGTGAGCTCTGGTGCAACTGCCTCACTGTTGAAGGAATGTAGATGAGCAGTTTTTGAAGCATTTTTTTTTTGTTATTTCTAGGATTCTTGCTGGATGATTCTCTCCAACCTGCTTTCCAGAAAGTACACCTTTAGCAACACCTATAGCTATATCAGCCCCAAAGATTCTCGAACTGCCTGCTGGAAAAACGCTCGAAATGCTAAACAACCCATTTCCTACAGAACCAAATTTTGGCCAAAATTTGCTTTCTAGGGCTGACTTGAACTTCGATAAATTAACTGGGAAACTCTTGTGTAGTCATCGTATTCTTCAAGAAAATTGTAGTATTTCTACAGCTTTCCTCAGCTCCACATGCTCTTACTCCAGAAGAAAAAATTCGCCAAACATGACCATATGAAGACAAGGTTCTTGTTATTTTTGGCTTCGCTGTTCCACGAGATATAGGCGGACGGCGTCAGAGACCTGCTCATGCGATGAGCAATGACCGCTGTTAACTAAATCACATTTATGGTTTATCGAAGTTTTCGCTTATTTAAGTTGTGAAGGAAAATAGAGTCAACACGAAAAGCGCCATTCCTTTTGCGTCATCCTAATCCTAATACATATATAAGTCAATCAAATACGCCATGTTGCGACCCTCTCGGTTGTAATACTGATGGGCAAGAACAATTAAAATCTCATCTTATTCGCTTCGCCCATTTCCAGTAGGAAAGACAGGGGCACACTTGGTTTTTGTCGTACTTTTGATCTTCAACACGGAACTGAGTGCATCGCGGAAGACCAAGGTTTTATTTCCGTCCTCGATCAAAGGTTATGATGAGAAGTGGCAGGCGTACAACGAGCGGCATGTGAAAATGAACCCGTCGGTCAAAAATCGTTGCGTTCGTGTAATTTTCGCGTTCTCTCCGTTCAACAATCTTTGTGTTGCGTGATGTTCTTCTCAACATCAAATAATAGAATATGCGGCCCTGATTAACCAATTTGTCCTGAAGATTGTTCGAAATAACTCATTCGTACAGATCATAATACTTCTTTTTGTTTTTACTGAAATCATTATTAGATTATTTCTAATATCATATTCCCGAAAAAGCATTTAATATATTTATTTTCAATTACTCAGCTGTAACACTTACATATTTTTAAATACTCCACCTTTTGCGAATTGCAGCTGTGAGCTTGCCCTTTTTCCAGGACACCCCATTTTTCTAATGGCACAGTTTTGCCGAATTGTAGCAGCGGTTCTAACATCTGTATGTGTAAATCTTAGACATTGGTCTCAAAAACATGCACATATTTGTCCTCTTTTCATTCAGCAAAGTCGAAACAAAAAAGAAACAAAGATGGTACTACTTTGCGTTTTTTTTTAACCATCGGTTGCCGTATTGTATAATAGCTTCTATTTATTTAATTCAATTTGTTTGTGAGCTGAACAGGAAAGTGATAGGCTGTGAGTTGAGTAAGGTGCCATTCAGTCATACTAAAAGTCATCGCTTCTACCTCGTGTAAAAAGTGGTATTCTAACGGGATAATTCCTCGCAGTGCATTTTCTACGTTGCTCTTTTTTGAGCCAGATAAGTAGATCTCAATTTCCCTTTGTAGGACCCTCAGGAGTAGTAGGAGCCGGCTCCGTGGTATATAGCTTACTAATTTCAGACATTTGTTCTTTAAAAACGAAACTGCTAATTTGTCTTTGAACATCCCACGCTTTCGATAAATGGAAAGCTCTTATTCCTCCAGATTTTTTTTTGATCGTGAAGTGCTCCAGCAATCTATGCAGTAAGGAAAAAATACTACGTTTTGTAGCGTCGTGACCTCTTCCAGCGTGCTGCTGGAGCCTATTATTATATTCTGTAGGTAGCAGAAAATTATGGAAATCTAGAAGCGCACTCAGCTAAACCTGAAAAAGCTCTGGTTTTTGCTGTTCAGTCGTCGAAAAAAGAATAGGAAAGAGAATGTTCTTTTCACGACATTACGCTCTTGTCAGGTACTTGTACTTTGACGTCGTCGCTCCTCGTTCTCTCAAAACAACCTCGTCGAAAGGATCAACCACTAGTTGGATTGGGAACAGGTCTTTGGCGAAGGACGCACCTATAAAGAAAGAGAACCGGTTGAATGTAGTAATTGTCCTCCGTTTTACTTGTAATATTGTTTAGTATGCCACAATGAGCGACTTTATAGAAGGGAGAGTGACTGGTGCTCGTTTATGATGTTTTGTTGGGCGAAAATAGCTCTTTCCGCTTGTTCAAGCAACGTATGATGGTTCCACTTCCACTGTTTGGCTTTTTGCAGCCAATGATGTCTTTATGAGCAAAACAAAAAAAAACTCTAGCTGAAGATGAACAAGAGCATACAACGCTGATTGTTTCAAAGTTTTCTGTGCTTATTCAATTTTTTCCTACCTCCTACCGTCCTCTGTTGCTGCAGAATTGATTCCAGGCTCACTGCTTCAATACCATAGTATTTGAAATGCCCTGAGCCCATGAATCAACTTGCTAAAAATATAGCCTGAACTCGGTCGCTGTTGTGTCTTCACGGAGGCCAAATGTATTTTTTTTCAGTAATCGGGTAGTTAGGTTAGGTCTTTTTAACTATGTACCTGGGGAACCAGCTGCTGAGAAATCAGGACGTACTGAGTAGGCGGCTTTGATACTGGAAAGTCATGGATGCTCACAATTCTCGCTACGAAGGTGTGTACAACCTCGCTCGAAAGTCTTCGGTCGATTTTCAACTATTGCAAATGCTCTAGACGAAAAATAACGAAGCTGCAACAACCGCTTAGCAAAGGAATTGACGACCAAAAAATGCTGATGAGATCCCAGAAGTTAGACTCTTATTGGTGTTACAGAAGCAAAAACGCCACACATCAGAGGTGCGCATAGACCTCGACAACTTGTCATGAATTTCCTCCCGAGTTTTCTTCAATGTGGTGTTCAGAGCTCTAACATAGGTGCACGTACCAATGGAACCTTCGTTCTCAGAGTCCTCATGCCACACTGTCTGAGGTTTCCAATTAGAGCTACATGGAAGTCAATGATTGGGAAAGTAGAGTGGGCTCGCTATTTACCCTTACGAAGAGATTCTAAGATGGGCTCTTGATGTCCCTCCTGGGCGGAAATATATCCTTCAGTACCGTGGGGAAATTGAACAAGCAGTCATTTCTCTCCGGAACTCAGATTGCACCTTTAATGCTCCCCCTTTATCTGGTAAAAACCAGGAGGGTTTTATCTTCCAATGTCACGACTTCAACCACACATAGCCACTTTGTCTACTCAGCTAGTTTTGTTTACCCTGCTACGATTACACCGCATGGAGGCCGAACCCGACGGACAGTGATACGAAAGAACTGTTGAGCAAATCGCTCTTACCTTTTTATAGGATGGGACTTATGGGACGATAGTATGGCATACAACTAGGAACTATCCTGTGAATTTTTTGAAAAATACTAGCTGGAAAGCAGACGCTATTGTTCAAAAACGTCATGATCACAAATGGTCACGAAAACCGGCCAAGGAGTTTCATGCTACCCTGTAGAACTTGAATATCAACTTGCGAAGCCCACTGTATCCTTGATGATGGCATCGTCTCCCTCGTCCTTCCCTGTCTTATTCTCACGAGAAGCGCTTCGCAGTCCTATAAGCGGATCGCACCTCATGTCCACCGCTGAGTAGCTGCAATAGTTTCTTATTCAGGAAAGCTCTGAAAGGAATTTTGTCGCAGTAGTGAAAGCAACCCCCACGAGTGACCTACAGCGAAAAATTGCCTTCTGAATATTTCTGTTACTCCAATCCTACCACCCCTTACGTGGGCCTTCCTGAATAGTACTGACTCTGCTGTACGTGGCGCAAGCAAGATCAAACGATCAAAGCAAGACGACGTTTTCTTCTTGGTTTCAAGTGCCATAGTACAAAAATTACCCACCTAATCACCGTCTCTTCCATAGGTGTCAGCGAAACTAATGGCGTTTCTAAGTTGATGTGAAGGCGGTCGTTCTCTAACGACCATTTCCAATGACGCAGTTGAACTGCGCAGAACACGCAAGGGATGCGGCGTGGTTGCGCAGCGAGGAAATTGTCACGTAGGTGGTGTAGGTAAGCATGTGATGAGTGCAACGCCTTTTGTAGTGTTTTGCTTGTTGTTTTTTTTTTGTATTTGCACTGTCAATGGGTCACAAATCCACATTGTCACTTCACGTCCCGAGAAAACTTAGGATTTTGCTCACCTGCACAAGTACGCAAAGATCGTTATGCGTTCCAAGCAGTCCATTATGAACAGGGTTAGGAGTGGCGATGGGAGAAATCAACCCCCGTAGGACTCCCCACCTCTTAACTCCCACCTCCACTTCCTTTTACCCTCTATGTATTTGATGTAATGTTGTATCACGTGACTGGAATATACAGGGTGCGTCAGAATTATTGACGCATCTAAAATAAGTCTGTAGAAAATACAAGACGCAAAAACCTTCCAAATAAGCGTATGCAAAATAAAGCCCATGTCTTGGAGATCCGAATAAATGTACTCTTGTTCACAGCAAGCTCCTTTCTTGCTGAAGCACTCACAGAGAGTACGAGGGATCGCACAGCCTCTGCGCGCAACTAACCCAGGTCTACTTTGTCCCAGATCTTGAACAGATAAGCCTTTGGGAGCTTGATGTTTCTGTGGATGATAGCGCAGCTCTTGCTCTCTAAGACATCCATATGAATTCATACATAGACTGGAACACGGTTCATAACGAAGCCTATTCTATGCCAAATTGAAGTCCCTCAAGTAGATTTTTGAAACTGGGCCGTACCACTTTTGTCTCTTGCACAACAGCCAAGCCCTGCCAAAGTACCTATGAATTCGTCTTGTGGAACTAAGATAAGCAAGAAAATGTGCCCTTAGAAGATTGCTTGAATGAGAAACAATGGAAGGAAAAAATTTTCTATAGTAAAACATAGATGCCTTTCTTTGGCGAGATCACGACAAGAGTTGCGAACAAGGACATGCCTTTATGTGATACTTGGAGAGCGAGACCTGCCCTAGTTTCCATAAGAGTATCGTTTTCCTAAAGCTTACCCTCTTTAAAATATCGAAGAAGAATGGACGAACTTCAGTTGCGGCGCATCGGCGATATTCTCTACTGACGTCTTCGTGGCTGCTTTCACCAGGAGAGAGCGCTCCGAATAGGAGTGAATTTTTTGTATTCGCTAAGAAATGACCTTCATTTTGGATATGCATATATAGTGGTTTTCGGGATGTTGCCCTTTTTACAGCATTGCTTCAGTGCGTCAATAATTAAGACGCACCCTGTAATAAAAGCTGGCAATTATAACGACCACTCCTCTTTGATAGTGAAGAAGTACGCGACAGTGAACATAAAACCAATGGACATACTTCATAGGTTTTACAAGTATGCACTCAGGAGTGCGCAGCAGAACAATCAAGCCTGGAGCGTACATTGACATCTCGTCGAGCCCAAGGGTTCATTTTTTTTCAAGGTTCAAAATGATGTTGGAACAGAGTGTATTGCAAGAACGAAATGTAATAGTCGAAAATTACTTGCAAAAACGTAATCACGAATCTCTCCATGGTAACAAACCATAGGTTTTTTATAGTTAGTTAGTTTTCGTTTTGTTGATAGTTAACAACAAATATTAGATAAAAACTATTGAAAAAGATCTTGATTTGCCATTACAGCGCCTACTCCAGCACTAGCTGCGCGACCGCGCCGCATACTTCCCGTATCGTGGAAAAAGCACCACCATCGATGCTGATTGTACGTTGAACTACGTTGTACACCAATTCTAACGTCTGATTTCCGTCTTCTGAGGTCTCGTTTTTCACTTCACCCCACCCCAAACAGATCCTCGGTTGGGAATTTTCTATAGGACGTTGAAGCCTAGTCGTGGATTAGAGGGACCAGCTATATTAACGTTAAATTTCTTATTCAACGTGCTTGTCAGCAAAAAAAAAATACGACCTCACGTTATCATTGTCAATATTGAGGAAATGTGCATCACTGGAAATCACTGAGGTGCTCGACAGTGTTTTTAGTAGTACTTGAAGTTAATGGACTGGAGTACAAACATGCAATCATTTCGCAGACAATTGGTCACTGCGAACTCTCCATTTCTTCAGTTCCTCATAAAACTCCACACCCTTATGATGCTGGGGATATCATTATGATGAATATTTGAAGAGATATTTCCACAGGCGCGCACTCGTTGCTAACCTTGGTGTGGGAAAAATCTATCGAGTGCTCTCTCACCCTCGTTTTCCACTTAGGCATGGAGTGCCCGTTGTCATGAGTGTCAACCTTGACTTTACCATGTGCGCACCGCTACCGCAATTTGAAAAACCGCTTTCGATGAAAGGCGGCAGTGACCTTGCCGGTGTTCATTCGTATAAGTAGTTGCGCCGTATGAATAGCGTTCAGTGGCAGCGACGGTCTTCGACCTCCAGTAGATTGACCTCGTCGTAGAAAAACTAGCTGTAGGCATATGTTTCGCATTATGGCAGTGCGGTTCGTGGAATTCGCAGCTACCCCACGGTCTGGACTCATTGTATCACTGAGATTACCCAGAGTAAAAATGGTGAGGCTTGCGCTAATGATGGGTAAATTCGGGGGTTTTCAGAGCATTACCCTGGGTTATCGCAAGGATGCGTGCATACACTTGTTTGCTGGAAACCGCTTTATTACCAGAACGATATGCAACACTATTCAGAGTTAGCACCAGTAAATTTCACGCAACTCATTCCATTATCACCTACCTTCTCAGCTAACTTATTTTTTTGTGTGGGTGTTTTTTTTCTCTTTTTCTACCTAACCAACTAAGTCAAATTCGGTTTTCTCATAGAGAGTTTGCAGTGAGGTTTTCTTTCGCCGTTTGATGCGACACCCCGTTCACCTCAAATTCTAGCACCTTTGTTTTCTTCCTTCTTTCACGAAATCTCCTTAAACGGAAGAAAATCAATTAACGGATAAATTAATCGTTTTTTTTCCTATTTTTCGGATCCAACTCTTAATGGAGCTAGTCTTTCAGGGCTATATTCCATGCCGCACCTACTATGAGAAAGCCTTCATGTTATCTTACTTCTTATTAGTTGGCAGTTCATGTGTTAGAAATCTTCTTCAAACGTTTGTCATTCCAATTGCCGTTCGCATCTGCAATCTCCGTGAGACCTTGCGCAGCAACATTGCGGGTAAATTCACTTAGACTATTAATTTTAGCCACTCGGGAACAGGATTTCTGTTTACGGACGACGGGGGCCGAGTATGTAATGGTGGCTGGCCTCGCGTTGATTGCTGTTGCAACGGGAGTACGGTGCACTTTTGTTCTCTGCTCCGAGTAACTTCCTTATTCGTGCTTGACTTTTGCAATGTGAATATGTAGGGTTGTGCTCATCACCCTACTATTTGTACTCTTATTATTAAAAACCTTCACCAGCTTTTTTACTTTCAATACAATGAAATTTTGGCTTTTCTCCTCACTTATTTTATACATGAAGGATTCATCAAGTCAAAATCATTAGTGGCATTTGAAGACGTTCATGGAAAGGTATGAAGCTTTTCGCTCCAGAGTTGACAAATAGTAGGATTCATAGTAGGTTTGACAAATAGTAGGGTTTAGGACAAATTCTTCCAGCCAAATCTGAAATACCTTGCTATCTCTGTGATGATAATATTAGAAACTTTTCAAATTACCAACAAACACACTTAATTTCTATCTACTTGTAGGAGTTGATTAAAATTATGGAGCCGGTGCGAGGGTAGAGCTGCTAGATTCAAAATGATAGCGTTGGTGCTGTGGTAGACCTGCTGACTTTCCTAAATACGTAGTGCACTTACCGCTATGGCACCCTAATGATGGACTGGTTCGCAGTTCAAAAGAGTGGTAAACAAGCTATTTCTGTAATTATCACTTGTTACTGCTGTTGTAGATGATTCCCATGCGCCAATTTCCACTAGCAAGTACAATATCCTCGCGAAATTCTTTAAAAAAGTACGCTCGGCGTTCTTTTCGTTTCATCCTCTATAAATCTGCGAAGTTGCGTTCTTTTCGTTTCATCCTCAATAAATTTGTTAAAATGCAGTGTGCCAAAAATCGGAATACATCTCGGCAACCATATTTATTCATTTATTTGTTCATTGTTTACACTCAAGGCGCGCCAAAAAAAAACACTAAGACGGTTATGTGGTGTTAGTAAAAAAAAACAGAAACTTCAAATACAGTGTGAGTGCCAGTACATCATGAAATACCAACCTTAAAAAAGCGTGCTTATATGCATATTTATATTTATATTTGACTCTTTCACTTACCTATAAACAGTTTGCTGCAAACTTCACGTTAAATTGTGAAATTTGAACGTTTCCTATTTTGAGAAATTCCGTCGTGAACGGCCCCCGAAGCTGCTCGCAGCGAACCACGCGATGCGCGGCAAAATTGTTGCAAAGCGAGAACACTTAAAATTTCATGCTGAAGCTGAAAGTTATGAGTCTGCCTGATATGAAACTAAATTTGGACCGATTACGGTTCCTGCCTTCGGTTTTATTCTGCGATACATTGCCTCTTAAGGAATCTATAGGGATGGAACTAAAAGAGCTCAACTTCGCGCGCTGAGTGTACTCTTTTAAAGAATTTGGAACACATATATGTCGGTTTGTACCTGTGAAACCTTACACAAAAAGCAACCCCTATCTTCATTTATTTTGGTTTTAGTGTATTCATTCTGACAGCATGCAGAAGGGCGACATGGCAGATGGTCTGCCAGGCTTCGTGTGCTGGGATTCATGAGCACATGAGGCAGCAAAGCAGGCCAGCGAACCAACATTCGCGTTTTTCTAACATTGCGTAGTCTATATACGGCAAAAACACTTGGTTTGGCTGGGTTGGTTACATGAATCCCACCATAGTTGAAGTCGTTCTGCAAGTTTTTCTGAGCTTGTGACTATAAATAACTTGACCGTGGTACGAAGCCGTCATGTATATCAAACCTCAAGAGAAATTTTAAAAAAAAAGGCAAAAAAAGCAGTTCAACTTCCAATTTGTACTGCTCCCTTAAATGGAAGTTGAGCAAAGAGCGTAGGACTTCTCCCAGAACTCATCAGCAAAGAAAAGAAGCCCTAGAACATTTGTTAATACTTTGCGTCATTCCTTTCTGTTGACCCTTCTCCGAAGTTCGTATCATCGCTGTCATAACCACATTTGGCTTGCTCATTTTTGG
Source organism: Ancylostoma caninum (assembly GCA_037903475.1). Lineage (NCBI taxonomy): Eukaryota > Metazoa > Nematoda > Chromadorea > Rhabditida > Ancylostomatidae > Ancylostoma > Ancylostoma caninum. Next base: position 97,373 of record JBAJFG010000503.1, on the reverse strand, counting down.
CACATTTTTTTTCTGAATAGTTGGAAAAAATTACCAAGTTGAGTTAAAACGTCCATGCACTAAGGTTTCTCCTATCCTCGAATAAATCAACACATTTTCTCGTGATCGCTCGAGGTCATTTCGGGCCATTCATTTCCACATCGCCAGGAGATTAAACGCGTTCATTAGGAGCTAATCAAACGGCTGTCCAAGAGCTCCAGGTGTTCACCAACGGAGAGACCAAAGATGAAGATGACAAGTGCGAGGTGTGTCGTTATTCATCACTACTTGCTCTCCTCCTATCTACAACTCTAGAGGCGACCACTGCTCCTATGTCAATAATTGTCAGAAAACTTGTTTACCATTGCTTTGAACCGCAAACCAGTCCACCGTTAGGGTGTCAAACTGGTAAGTATACTGCTTAGGCGAGGATATCGAGGTTTACCACTACATCGGCTCTATCATTTTCCATTAGTTCTCACAAATAGAAGAAAATTGAGAGCGTTCGTTGGTTTTCTGAAAAAAAATTCTACATAGTTCACAACTACATATTTTCCATGTAACCGTACATATTATTGTTCATACTTGCCTTCAACTCTAGTTCCCTATAAGAAAAAATCCTGCTTCCGCGCTGTCCTTTGTTGAACGCTTTCACTCGTTCTATTTGGGTTTTAGGTTTTTCCACTGGAGGATTTTTTGATCCCAGTCACTCCTAAACTGCATAACGGTCCGCCATTTTTCCTTCAATTCAGAACTTTTTAATTCATTTTCCCTCATCCTCTGCATATTTATCATACCCTCCGCAATTGTGCCTCTCAATGCTCATACCTCTTTCTTTCCTTCCTCGTTGGTTCTCGTAGTATCCACGATATCCAACGAAAGTATAGTAATTGTTGGATAATCACAGAATGCTGTCACCTTGTGAAGTCAAGAAGCTTGTCAAGAGCTCCCTGGAGACCGTTGCGATCGGCAAAGGACCAAAGGAAGTCCAAAACGCCAAGGATTTCTACAAATAGTGGGTTGTTGAAAAAAATTGCGATCAAAACAGATGGAACAGTGCTGCTGCTTTGATCTTACCCAAATGAATAAATAATAATAAGTCAACAAATAAATGAAAAAACTTCTTGTATAGCATGTTCACACACCACCCTGATCTCCGCCGCTACTTCAAGGGAGCCGAGAACTTCACCGCTGAGGACGTGCAGAAGAGTGAGAGGTTAGCTATTCAGAGCAACTAGCGCAATCTATATTCTTAATTATCCATGAATTTTTACAAAATTTAATTTTTGCTCCTCTGAAGGTTGCATAGGCGCCAGCAAGTGCTTACATTCAGATAATTTTTCGGAAGGACCGCAGCAGAAAACCGAAACGGCCGACAGGTGACCTGCGGTCTTTTCGGTTTCCTGCTGCATTTCTTCCAAATAGCTGCTACGGTCCATCCGAATAGCTGCTACGGTCCTTCCGAATAGCTGCTGCGGTTCTTCCGAAAATTTTTATCTCTTTTTCTCTTGCTCCTTAAGTACATGAGCGCAATCTCTCTCTGCTGCGGTCCTTCCGACATTTTGTCTGAGCAGAACTTACACTACTTAATTGTTACTAGTACTGTACTGTAGACTCGACACAATTCTAATGCATCCGTTATTGCGCAGATCACTGACTAACATGGAAATAATTTAGAAAATGGTGACGTAGGAATAGAGAAGGAACAGTTGCTGCTTGAGGTTTTATAGCACGTATACTATATATAGTACTACATACGTCATGTAAACCAAGCAAAAAACTTCAAAAAAAAGCGTAATATATCTCAGCGCATGTTGGACGTGTTACAGATTCCAAAAATTTCCAGTTTAATTGAACTATCTTGTATCTCATGTACACATCCTGTGAAAAAAAAGGAACAGTGGAATATTGAAAAAAATGGAAAAATTATGAGGCGTATTTGGAGCTCTTGTGACACTCTTATTGTGGAATCCATCAATAAGATGTGTATAAAGAAAGATAGTCAGGAAGAATCAGATGCAGAAACACCACATCAGAGAGCATCCTAGTCAAAAACACTCACTTCTTGCATCGATCCCTATGCATCAGTATCTGCAGAAGATTATAACGCTGCATTTCTTCTGAACCCTAACTACCACTGGAGGTCTTTCTGTGATTTTACCTAAATTTAAACAATTTTCCAGGTTCGATAAACAAGGTCAACGCATTCTACTTGCCGTATACATCCTTGCTGACACCTTTGATGACGTGAGTATGATATATTAACTTCTCAGGAGATACAGGGAACTCCAAATGTACGCAGACAAAAGTCGAGACCGCGGCGCGGCTCTCTTGGGCAGAGACACGGGCGCTCTTCATGCTGCGGTCCCTACACTTGTCTGCGTACATTTGGAGCTTTTTATATTTGCTATTCAAACACACGAATATAGTGTCCCACATATATCAGGTGTTGGTGTAGTCGAATAATTCCAAGTGAACAGTAGTCCATAATCTCCGCTAACATCTGCGTTGCTTATATGTGAGGTGAACTTGTTACAAGGGGAGCATTCTTCTTCGCAGCGGTATTTCCTAACAGGTGATGTTCTCGACCCCCCCCCCCCCCCTCTTCCATAATTCGTAGTAGTCCACATTTTAACACATTCGCGACTTTACGCTTTTGGCATGGTGCGTCACATGAGACACAAGCACTTTTGCACAAGTAGGACCCGTGCTCAACCGCTTGAGCACGCGGTCCCACGTGCTAGGAATTTTTCCTCCCCCGCATAATACCCTGAATTTGCGCAAATCTAAACCCGATCTATTTCTCCTTTGTGATCGTTAAGAAGATCTGCTCTGCCCAGTGTATGTATAGAAAGCTTGAATATTTGTTAGTATAACACTACATAGAAGTTTGCTAATTATGACTGCTTCATAGAAGTATAACTCTGAAAGGAGCGTGCTCACCCGGTTGAGCACGCAGTTCTCCGCGTCGCACCATGCGTGTCAACCGGATGAGCACATTGTCGCGAAGGTGTTAAAGTACTGGTTTTTTTTTGCCTACAAGTTGAGTCAGTGATTCTCGTATGCGCCTCCGAAGAGTGCTAGGCTAGGTTGGCTGATGTCACAATGGTAACTTTCTCGATCTAGAAACACATGGTGTTATGGCATTTCTCCGACTTGAATTCAGATAGTGCGATGACTCCGAGTGATTCCATAGACTTTTCCATATATTGCATCCCACACGAGCTACTGTGTTTTGATTTCGGACTATTTTAGAATATAGATGACTTAAATGGCCCGTCACCACTTGTTGAGCATCGCTTCTATTCGATTCGTTCCCTCGCCACCGTCAGACAGGAGCATCGTAGGCGACGATGACGAGAGTTCTGATTCGTTTCCAGCTGAGCGTCCAGCTGGCCCATCCGTACAGTGAACACATCGGCTTATCTCGTTGGTGGTCTCCCTTCAGGTCGTATCGTTTCTCTTGGGATCCATTCAAGAGTTCTTCTTCTCCATCTATCATCCTCCCTTCTCATTATATGACTAGCCCATCTATATGTGGGCACAAAAAGAATTCCGGTTATTGGAGAGTTAAGCATGTACACATTTTGCTGTGGTACATACTGGTTGGAGGATGGAATGAATGAAAAATCTCAAGAATCGTTGTGAACTGTCGTATTATCTGGATTCAAATCGGAAACATTTCATAGCTGCATGGAAGCCGATTCCTTAAAGGATACATGTTTCGATCCAAGTATGCAAAGGAATTGCAGCAGAATCTGAACCAACAACCTTCCTTCTAAAGCGAGACGTGCCACTGTGCCACAGACCAAGCTGTCTAGCTTTCTAGGGAGTATGTAAGCACCAATCTCTCAATTTGCCAAGAAGAAACCACCATAACGTTTCACTGTGCATCCCAAGGAGGTTACGGGCTATGAATTCGAGACCAGTGTCGCAAGGCGCATAGGACCATCAGAATACTCTACTCTACTCACACATTGTTGGAAAGGTTACAGAAAAGTTTCATTAATCCATTGTAAGCAGAGCAGAATGCCAAGAAATGGAGCGGACCAAGACATTCGCTCCACAAGACCTGCCAATGAATCCTATGTTAAAATGAGTCCATTATCAAAAAATAGCGAAGTGTTCAAAGTTATTCAGCTTGGCACTGCTCAAATAAATTTTTCTGGATCAGTTGCTGTGGTGCACAGAATCAATTTCGAGTGATTTAGGAACCAACATTCCGCGCATATGCTCGTGAAACTGTGAACAGGCATCGACAATTCAAGATGGATCCTGAACTGTGGAGTGTTCGTTCTTCTTTGCTAGGAACATTTCTTGCACAGTTCCACGAAATCAAAAAATTCCAGGCATTCTTCACTGTGTACGTGAACTTCCTCGCCTCCCGTGGACCTCTCAGCGACGAGCAGAAGAAGGCCTGGGCCCAACTCGGCAAAGTGTTCGATGAGGAGTGCCAGAGTCACCTGAAGGAGCTTGGACTGCCACACTGTTAGTGCGAACAGTGCTGTATTCGTGTAATCCGATGTACCTCATTACTGCATGCCGTGCAGCTATAACCTCTGCTGATTTGTATTCACACAGTTATTGATTAGAACTCTTTTAAAATGAAATTTGAAAAATAATCCACGAGTTGAAGAAAAGGACGCAAGCACTACTCGAACAATTCGAACACTTCTTAATTTCTCAAATTTCTGGGATTACTAGTGATCACTAGTTGCTTGATGTTAAAAATGGCTCCTTAATCCGGTTGAAATGTAGGCTTGAAACTCAAAATATTATCAGGTTGTTGCGAAATTAATTGCCGAAATAGACAGCCTAGTTCAAAATGCTGTAACTCTGTATAAACTCAACTTTATTTATCAAAATAAAATCCTTCAGATTCTACACATCTCTGCCAACGATCCGGTAATTCGATTATACCTTTACAATAGAAACTGAGATCACAAGATTTTAAGCAACTCTTGGAAGACAATTTCAACATGGTCCAAATCAGGAAACTGCTGCTGATGCAGGTTTGCTTCGAGAGCCCGGGAAAAGTGCTAGTCGGTAGGGGAGTGGCCTGGAGAGTGTGATGGATGAGGGGGAACCTCGATGCCTGACTGCGTTGGTTTTTGCCGGGTGAGTTTTGAAATGTGAGGCCTAGCGTTATCCTGAAGTAGGAGAGGTGTTTACCACTGCCGGACACATTTGTGGCTACTTTTAATACATCAGGTCTAAGTCACAACAGTAAGACTCTGATGTAACAGCCTGACCAAGTTGCAGAAGGCTATAATGAATAGCACCCTTACAACACCACCAAACTGTCAGCATAACCTTTCTCGGGTGAAGATCTGGTTCAAGCTTGAAGGGGTAGAGAACTTGTCTACCCATACATAACCACGTTTCTTATTATCAAATACGAGCCGCTTTTCATCTACAGTTATTAAAATGTCAGAAATGGCTCGTTTTTCTGGCGAACGAGGAGGTTAGACAGATCTCGTAGCGGGTGGATTGCTGGTCACCGGTCAGATCATGGGCTGTTCACTTTTGCATTTTTCTCACCATGCCAATGGAGGCCAAATGTTTTGAAACTGTAGCATAGTGAACCTCCAGACCTGCTGCCAATGTACGAATAGTAGTATCGGGTTTCGTTTCCACCGCTGCTCTCAGTGCTTGGTCGTCCAGCGACATCCTTCGACTACGACCGGGTTTATCTTCGAGATCAAAATCGCCGGAAGAGAATTTTGCGAACCAGCACCTCACTGTCCTTTCGAAAGGAGAGTCCGTGCCAAAAGCAAGCGCTATATTACGGGCTGGTTGCGCTGCAGACTGGCTGAGTTTGAACTCGTACAACATGATCACTCAAAAACCGCGTCGGCTCACCATTTTTCGCGACCCTATAAAAACGTCCAGGGAAGAGCTAGCCATATTATTGAAGGAGCATCTGAAAAAGCAGAACAAACTCTACCATTAGCTAGCAAGTTGGCTTGAAGTTGGTGAATTGGGCAAGAAAAAAGTTTTTTTCAAGCATAGCGTGAAACGGCAATTATTTTCGCAACAACCTAATAGATGTGAAAATTGACTTTCAGGCCACAGAATACCTATGTGCCAACAGGGGATCCGCATCCAGGCGTCCTTCACCCTTCTAAGCCACAGTACTTCAATGAACCCGTATCCTTGCATTCCTCACACCTGGGCCACAGTGGACCCCTTCTCGATCCGGGAGCCCATATACTGGAGTTCCCTTAACTCCCCATACTTTCAGGCCGCAGAATACCTATGTGCCCTCAGGAGACGCGCATCCTCGTATCCCCCACATTTCAAAGGCACAGCTGGCTATCGTCTATCGGTGGACCCATATCCTGGGGTTCCTTCAACTTTTAGGCCACAGCGGAAATCTTCTCCGTTCGCGAATCGGTGTCCTGCCATATCTCGCACTTTTAAACCACAGTAAACCCCTGTCCATTTGCATAACCGTAGCCTGGCACTATTGGCCCTTCGTACATCTGTCGCCCATATCCATACCTTTGTAAATCTTAAGAGCAATGGAAGGAAGTGGTCATCCAGAAATTTTGAATGATTACTTACTTGGTCACAGGAAATGTCACAATGAACTATGATGACGCATTTTTCTATGCATGTGAGTGTACAAACTGGAACTAATTCCGTGGCTGCAGAATCGCTCAGGGATTTTCGGACGGATGCTAGGAAGTGAATGTGCAAATTGTGAGAAGGTGCAACGGATACCACCGCAGCACTACACCTAGGAACCTCTAATGCCGTCCAGAGATCTCAGCGGAGGAACAGCAGCCTATACTGCTCAACTCTTTGTGTCACTCTACAATATGCCTCCAGAGTGGTTATCCTGCTCAGTATATTCTTGTGAACACTATCCATCTGGAGGCTGAGAGACTGCTAGACACGGGTCAGCGATTTGGTCATGAGAGATTTCTTGACTCCATTGGAAGTTCTCTGACTCAAACTCAGCAAATGCTTTCCAAACGTGTTCATAGACGTCGATCAGCTCTATCTTCCGTCAGGGTTTAAATTTTATAGAGCTTCATATGTTTTCGGGAGCTCGATGGTAAATTTTTCAGATTTCCTTCTATACGAGGGAAATTTCCCATCCGACTCACTCAAGCAGGAGCAAATATTATGACGCAATAATGGAGAAGAAGAATGAATGCTTGGAGCTTTATCACTCGAAGGGTGTGACACTTCGGTAAAAGGCCAGCTTTCTTCATGGGAGTTGAAGAAGTGAAAACCTCGTAATTTGAACAGATGGTGAAAATGAAGTAAATCTGTTTGGGAAATCACTGAGAAGCACTTTGCAGATATTACTAAAACTTTTCTGCTATGAGTTTTAGATGAGGAAATCTCGCATTGGAGTACAGAATCTGGGCTCCCGAGGTCCGCTCGTTTCCCCACAATTGATGGGAAATTCGTCAAATTTCCTATCGATTTCCTATCGAGCTCCCAAAAACATATAATGCTCTAGAAAGATGAAACTCTGGCAAACGACAGAGCTGATCGTCCTCTATGGAAGCGCTGAAACCGATTTCTCGCATGCGCTGCCAGGCAGTCCTGTTTTGACACGTAATGACGTGATCGTTTCTGCTGGCTGTCTGGTCCGATTGGATACGAAACGATGCATATGGACTGCAAAGTTAGGGGAGGGGGGGGGTGAAAAGGTGGGGGGGGTCGTGAAAAGGTGGCGGTTGGACGAGGGATTAGTGGGGATGTAGTATTGAGGGTCGGTTTTTCCTATCGTCATGCTTGACCCTGCCTAAAACTCTTTTGGAAGAGAACGAAATCTTAAATACTAAAACGAACAAGAAACTAATCAACAATGTCCTTACGATGTGGACGACGCAGTGCAACATATACACGATATTTTTATGGTTAGGATTGGTGTGTATCATTGTGTGGAGAAATAGAGCGTTACAGGTCCAATGTGATTGGCGCATTGCTTGAATGCGTTAATCACATTGGCTTGGGAACGTCACGTTTTCCCTCGCGATGATGCGCATCCGTTAGAACCACACCTCTGAGCTAGCTATCACAATCGCAAATTTCAAAAATGATGGGTGGTGGGAGGGGGTCCGTTTCAGAAGACGTGATGCTGTGCAATACTGAGTATGGATTCGAAAGAGGACCACGCACCCAGTCGACCAAGAACGAGTATCTTCTTATCTGAGCACCCTCGCTCCTTCCTTAATGAAGAGAAGATTAGAGTGTTCGGCTGCTCGTGTTTGAGTATGTAGAAGACATATACAGGCCTCAACAAGTGCAGAATAGGAGCCTTGTTTGAGGTAGGTGAGAATGTAAAGAAGCGTTTCACCTCCCTCCCCCCCCCTCTCCATTCTCTTCCCACCTCGTCTAGCGAAGATTTCCTGCTTGCGGCTTGGAACCAAGAACCCTTAACTGATTGCAAAGTTTGAGTACTGCTGGAGACTCAGATTATCCAGACTACCTAGGCCACTGTCCTTTACGCCAAGTTACACTTATCGCTAAAGACAGAATCTGTCCACCAGGAGAAGACATCATTCCCACAGAATAATGATGGCTTCACCTTTGTATGTCTTGTTTGACTATTATGGCCTCTGTATCGCTTTACCTGACTCACGTGGGACTCTGTCAGATCATACCTCAAGCAGTTATTGTAAGTGATTCCAAGTGGTTCAGTAAGCAAATTGTGTTGAACGGCTAAACTAAGACCTCAACACTCTTTTGAGATCTGACGGATTAAATCCGGGTCCAACGTGAGATCTGAAATCGTTTCGACGGTACCACGACAAGTTTCGCTTGATCTGAAATCGTTTCGATGGACGAAAGGACAAATCTTGCGGTCCGCAAGTGAGTTGTGGTCCGCTTGATGGGTTGATGTCTCGTCATTGTTATGAAAATGAACAAGCAATAATTAAATACGGCACAACCGGTCTGACGCAGGGTATTTCATTGTTTCTTGGGTCTTGATGCATAATTGAGAATGTCCATAGTAAGCGAGCTAACGTACCCAGATATAAATCTTGGCTGGCACTCACCAACATGTTTACCCATACCTGATCTACCACCTGAGGTTACCCTTCATCTCAGTCATGTTGCCGGACCCTGGTATGAGCAGGTAAAAAAGTTGGCGGCTTCTGTATGAAGATTATTTTGAGCACACGTACAATGCGAAGACGAAAAAAAGTTTTAGTTCCGGGGAATAAGATAAGTAAAGGGTTGTTCAATGAAGAGAAAGCAAATGTTTCCACAACTGCTTTTCTCGAGATTAGTAGGAAAAATAGATTAGTAGTAATTTGAGAAACCGCAAAATTTGCTCTATAGATCTGTTTCTCGTGTATACAAGACGTTGCAGTCGAAAGTAAGTATCGTTCAGTGGTCTACAGGGTGCGTCAAAATTATTGACGCACCTAGAATGAGTATGTTGAAAAGAAAAGATGCAAAAACATTCCAAATAAGCATATGCAGAATAAAGCCCAAGTCTTGGCGATCCGAATAAATGCACTCTTGTTCATGGCAAGCTCCTCCCTTGCTGAGACAGTCACAGAGACGACAAGTGAGCGCATAGCCTGTGCGCCGCAACTAACTCAGGTCGACTTTGTCCCAGATCTTGAACAGATAAGCCTTTGGGAGCTTGATGTTTTTGTGGATTATAGCGCAGCTCTTGCTCTCTAAGATAACCATACGGGGTCATCCGTAGACTGAAACGCGATTCACAAGGAAGCCTTTTCTCCGCCAAATTGAAGTGCCTCAAGTAGATTTTTGAAACTGGACCCGTACCACTTTTGTCTTATGAGCAACATCCAAGCCCTGCCAAAATGTCTATGAATTCATCTTGTGATGTGAACTAAGACAAGCGAGAAAATGTGCGCTCAGAAGATTGCTTGAATGAGAAACAAGAAAACGAAAAAAATTTCTATAGTAAAACATAGATGCCTTTCTCTGGCTCGGACACGACAAGACTTACGAACAAGGACATGATTTCATGTGGTACTTGTAGAGCAAGACCTGCCCTACTTCCCTTAAGAGTGTCGTTTTGCTAAAGCTTACCCTCTTTATAATATGAAAGAATAATGGACGAACTTCAGTTGCGGCGCATCGGCGATTTTCTCTGCCGACATGTTCGTGGCTGCTTTTACAAGGAGAGAGCGCTCTCCAAACAGGAGTGGATTTTTTGTATTCGCTGAGACATGACCTTCATTTTGGATATGCATATATAGTGGTTTTTGGGATGTTGTCCTTTTTACAGCACAACTTCAGTGCGTCAATATTTATGACGCACCCTGTATATGCAGATACTGACCGCTCGCAATGTGGCATCGCTCATTACGCGTTAGTTCATCTTGATATATGTTAACCGTTCTAGGATTAACGTTTGGATCAAGAAATGGTAGGATCTAGCCCAATCGCGAGCAGTGCAATAACGATTGACGTTCTCTGTACAAGTGAAAAAGACACCTTTGACCTCAAGGGCATCTCCCAACTAAAAGACCATCTGACATTGACACCAACTGATCATTTGACTTGAAAACTATTGAGAACAAGATCCTGTCGATAGGGACATTGATAATCCCACTGTATAGCTTGAATGAGGCCATTTGGAACAAAAAGCTGTGTCGCCGATGCTTACTCATCTGACGTCATGAGCTTCTGGCGGTGATAGTAATGATGTTAGCCCTCACCTTGTCAACATCGCCAAAGGCTCTTTGAGTGATCTCAACTGGTTCATTTCATTCCAGTACTATTGCCCTTGTGCCTCCGTACACCATCTGAGGTTTTTCAGTTCTGAATGAATTGGAATGCTGCTTCTCCCTTGAGTTAAGCATTTGTTTTGAAGGCGTAATATAATATAATGCACCGTACACCTCATATGCACGGATTCAGTAGAGGCAACCTGTACTATCCACTGAGAAATTTCCAGCAAGGTCATGCACTCCAATATGAAACAATTCGTTGGCATTTTCACCAAAGTTCTTGTGAATGTTCAACAATATCCCCTCTTGCTAAATTTCTTTACAGCAAATGGATCGGATTGTGATAAGTGGATGGATGCTGATACATCGCCGCTGTCTTATCATTCACATGCGATCGTCTCTGCCATCGTGAGACTGCCCACCCGTCTGGTCTCGGTTCAACGACCTCTCCATATAAAAAACCGGCTCATATAGATAATTCGATCACATATCACCTAGAGTCAAGTTGTTTACGCTACGACTGTCTACACTGTTCTCCTCCACTACTGCATTTTTCTACCGGAAGCTCTCGTTCTTCTCCGTGATGATCTATTTCTCGGTTTTTCATACCTCTTTATCCCATTTGCAGTTTTATTCTATCAGAAAAACAGTAAAGAGGGATGAACACTACCATGTGGAATTCTTTAACAAAGCCATTAGCAGCCCATGCACTTTTATTCAAGCAGTGATGAAGCCCTCAATAAATTTTTTTGGGAACTATAAGGGATATCATAATAGTTCCCGAATGGCAGCCCCATTCCGTAGGACAAAGATTGTTGGGCAGATTTACTGCGAAGTAAGTCGTTTTTCGGAAGATCATTACAACAGTAATAATAAAATAGTAATACATAACAGAGGTCCCCGGTAGGCAAGGTTTAAACAGCGTTTGTAGCATTTTCATCTCTAAACGGGTTTCTGAGAGGTTTTATGCGCCAGCGCCTGTGCCCAGGCAGGTCTTTAGGTTGAAAATTGGCGATGTGATAAACGCACTACTTCTTTCACTGCACGTCAATTGTCCATGCCAGTGGACTTGTTTATCTATTGTTCGTTGAAAAATCATGCACGTTTTCAACTACTCTCCACTGTGAAAATCCTCATTTTGCTCCTACTGGTGGCGCAGTTGTAAAATATGTGGTACTGTACGTATTTTGAACCATTTATAAATGCACTGTTGACTTTCTGAAAGGAGCGTTCTCCTCGCATGAGTAAACAAAACATCAAATATTAGAGCTTGTTCTATTGCGTTGAACAGGTATTGAGGGTTCCACAATGATTCTTGCTGTGGAAGAAGTTCGCACAGATTTTGCGGAAAAAAAACTACGCAACGAGTCTGCGTTCAACGAAGTTGTTAGCATATCTTATACCCATGATCCGGGCAGATAAAGACGTAAAGTGGATCGAGGGCTTGATTGTCACTGAATAAAGTGCGTAGACCGGTAAAATTCTGCTTGCACCGGCTCTGTATGTGTTCCGTTCAGGCCAACGAAGTCTTCCCCAGGCCGAAATCAAAACGAAGCCCCCTTTGAAAAACCAAAATTTTACGAAGCCCCCTTTGAACACGCAAACGAAAGGAAAACGTTAACCCACTCTAAAAATAGGAGTTCCGGGGAACAGCTCATGGTGGGGCACGAGTTCATAGTGCAAACTACAATCCGAGGAACGTAAAGGCACAACATTCTGATTCTGAAGCAAAAAAATTGAAAAAGGCATAGATTCGAGGAAAAAACCTTCAATCCGAAAAGGAACGAATTAAAAAGTTGGGCAGACCAGAGGGCAATTTATACTAGGTGCGTGCGTTTGACGCGCGTGCGTCTATATGATGAAGGATAGGGTCTGTCGCATCGCTGACGCGGCTCAGGGGCACGCGTTTAGACGCTATTATGGTTGATGAGCGTCAAATCTGACGCGTCGGCCTGAAATTTCACGAAGTTTTCGCGATGTGTCGATGCGGCGAAGATTAGAACGCAGTTTGTTCGCGGCAAAGCCAGGAACATTCGCATCCTGCCGCGCATTCTCTTCTCATCTTCGTTTTGCATTGTGCATCGCCGCGTCAAATTTGACGCGCATCAACCATAAATACCGCCTTACGGGCTCGAGGTGGCCGTACATTCTTTTCATTGAGGATGTACATGCCGAACGGTCCACGGTCCTCATGGACGATCCTTCGCAAGTTGATGCGTGCGTCTGACGCACGCAGCTGGTGTAAATTACCCTATAAACGATGATGGAAGGAAATGGAACGGTCACTGGAATGTGTGAGGATGAACAGGTGATTCTTGTTATAAGGGAGAACGCGTTGAAACTAGTCCGCGGCGTCGTTCGATTGGAGCACATATTCTACAGGCTTGGACTCCGTAGGATTCCAAGGATTCCTGCGCAGAGTAAACGCAACGGAATGATTTGATATCTTCAGTAACAAGAGAACTAAAGGGGTACTACAAGTATTCACTGCGAAAGCCCAAAAATTATGTGAAATAAAAAAGTGTATGCTCAGTAAGTGACTTAGGTCGCCCTGGGCGACCTGGGGGGCGACCTGAGGTCTCCCTCACATATATTCTTTGCGCCGTTCATCGGTTGCGGCAATACCGAGCATATAGTTGTAGTGCCCCCTTAGTTCTCCCCATACTCCAATTTTCAAGCCCAATCTTAAAGTCTGGACTTCGCAGCAGCTCCACGAAATTTCCGGAAAAGGGTTTTTCGCGTATATCTTTCGTGCGGTACAAAAGTTTTGATCGTCCGTTCAAACAGCTGTAGTGTTCCCTTAATTCTTTTGTTAGTGAAGATATCATGTCATTTGGTTGCGTTTAGACTGCGCAGGAATTCTTAAATCCTACGGTGTATGTAGAATATGTGCTCCAATCGGAATACTTGGACCGGACAGTCGCCTGGCCGCTCAAAGAGCGAACAGCGTCGTTGCAAGCCATTTTTCGGCATCGGTCGCCCCTGTGGCGCCGCTCAAAGCACGAGCAGCCTCTCCACGCTCAATGATGAGGTCACTTAACTTATTTAATGCCCCTACCTCGCCTGTTGAACGTGATGCTTCCCTTAGAAGAAACAAACGCAATTTTTTCCAGTACGAAGCCCTCTTTGCTTTTCGGCCCTTTTACGAAGCCCAGCTTGCCCCCGGAGAGACCTGTGCTGGGGCCTGGTTTCGTTGCGACCTCAGTCATTCTTGCACACTCTTTCCCGCTGTAGAACTTTAAATTCTTCAATACACTACTTTCACTAACGACTTGCCGATATTCATTACAAATCCACGCTGTATCTACAAACCGACATACATGGTACAATGGGAAGCATTATCTCCTTTCGATTAATCGTCTTCACCTCTCATTTTGCAGCGGAACACCTTTTTCGTGGCCTACCATATGTATGCGATGGCGACTACACCTCTCATCTACCACAATACGACAAAAATGATGTTCACATGGAAGTATTATAAAATTAATTATCAGGGCTGGAGTTAATGAAACGACAACCAATTATGGTACAATGGTTAGCGTGTCTGTTTTTCATGTGGAATACTTAATTTCAGAAGACGCTAGGCGCAAGATTTGGTTTGCAAGCCTGCTTTTACTGGGTTATGCGTTCATGTAACCTAGTTCATCATATCAAATAATCTAAATTGCTCTACTGAAAATTCTTCATACTAAATTCAGAGGTCACTGGGGTTCTGAATGAGAGCCGGATGAGGTCAGCGAATCAAGAAGAGCTCAACCCAATGTTGGCGACAGAAACACACTATCACTGTGGAAAAGCGTCCTCCCCCGTTTTTTTTTTGTCGTAAATTACCATGTTTGTTCGGAAGCTCTCCAGCTTTATTTCACTAAGACAGTCAGTTTTTGCGGGAGCTTAACGAAGCTTACGCGTAAGCGAATGAGCTGAAATGCAAAAATGACTGTTCGAAGAAGTGTTTCGGCATGCCTATGAGTAATTTTCTTGGTGGAGAGAGTTGAAAATGAGAGCAAAATGTCAGACAATACTAGTCACCCAACTGGGCACTTCCACTCCACCACTAACATATTCGAAATGTATGTACCAAGGATGAGCGGATTACCCGTATGCGGTTATCCGTTTAGCCGCTATCCGTACGTTTTCGCCTATCCGTTTTCCGCACCGTTATCCGGGCTTTTCGCGTCGGATAAAGGTGCGGATAAGGCCGGAAGTATGTGGTGGCTTCACATCGCACGTTCTCAGCAGAGGAGTGCTATCATTTCAATAAAAGTCAATATATCACTCGTTCTAGCCCATTTCCTGTCATATTTCATTTGTGGTTTAGAATCTTGGAGTGAGGTGAGAAGAGGTAATAAATACCAGTACTTGCTCGAAAGAGGGAAGAAAAGCTCTTGGTCATGTTCTCCCGATTCTGGATGGTCCGACATTGTGAGACAATAATCTCGAGTCCTTTTTTTGTAAGACAACAGCGTTGACTAATGTTGTGACCACTAACTAACAAAGTTGAAATTGATGACCTCGCAGCTCATCTAAGAGCAGTGCATCTTCTTGCTTGCTTCATTTTGAACAGACACTGAACCTTGGTGTTCTTACCAAATTTTTTGAAACTATCAGCCAATATCGTTTAGGATATTCAATACGATCATGATAGTCGGTACTAGTT
Organism: Ancylostoma caninum; assembly: GCA_037903475.1. NCBI lineage: Eukaryota > Metazoa > Nematoda > Chromadorea > Rhabditida > Ancylostomatidae > Ancylostoma > Ancylostoma caninum. Next base: position 82,058 of record JBAJFG010000503.1, on the reverse strand, counting down.
CACCAGAATTTCGCAAAAGACATATGAAGCAAAGCACATTTGGGTGCCCTCAAAAAATCGCGTCATCGCCAAAGTGTTCGGGAGCGAAACCTTTTAAGGACTTGCTTTCGTTTTGGAAACACTTTATACCAAAAAAGTGGCAGAGCTGTATCATCTCAAGTAACTTATATACCAATCAACATCCTAATATCGCTGGGAGTTCGTTTTCATGGCAAACTTTAGGTGCTATACTTACACCTCTTTATTACGACGCCATGCCTAACGCCGTAGAGAGAGTGGCGAATTTGGACGACTAACGAGTTAAAGAATTAATTAAAGAATTCGTTCTAATTCTCCTCCATATTCAGCACTGTAGAAGGTGCTGTCTTGTAGCATAGGGAATTACTCCTTATTTGACACGATATTCTATTGAAAGCCAATGTTGCCTAACTGATAAGTGTCTGCTAACTTGTTAGTTATCGAATACTTAGCCGTTATCCGTTATCCGGTATCCGTTATCCGGTCATTTATGGCCTATCCTTTATCCGCACCGTTATCCGGGTCATGGAAATTCTCGTATCCGCTCATCTTTGGTATGTACATGTGCTCTTTGATAAACTGGTCACTGCAGGGCAAAATGATTACAGCGTCAACTTGAAGATACACTAGCAGATGCTGAGAACAGATTTAGTATCGGCGTACCAGAATGCCACCCTTTCTTGTTAGCACATTCGCGACCTTACGCTTTTAGCATGGTGTGTCATGTGGGACACGAGCGTTTGGACGCGCGTGGGTCCTGTGCTCAACCGCTTGGGCACGTGATCCGACGTGACAAGAATTTTTCCCCTGCCGCATAATACTCCAAATTCGCGCAAATCTGCGACTGGTAGTTTTCACTTTTGTAGTCGTCAGAAGTATTATCAAATGTTTGTCGGCTATTCAATGTGTAGTGTTTGAAGTTTCTTTTTTATATCTATCGTTCGTTGTTCTTTTCAACCAGGTATTAAAGAAACTTGAAAGAATGTTTGCCCTGCCCACTGCGTGTGAAGAACGCTTGAATATTTGTTAATATACTACCACATAGGAGTTTGTTAATCATGTTTGCTTCATAAAAATATAACTTTGAGAAGAGCGTAGTCACCCGGTTGAGCACGCGGTCCGGTGCACCACGCATGTCAACCGCTTCAGCACATTGTCGCGAAAGTATTAATCCCCCAAATCATATATCTGGGTCCGACTCTTTGTTGGAGCGACCTTTCTTCATCTGAAAGGACGGGTTAGCTGACTAATACCTTAACGGTTCATCGGAGGTCAGAGTTTTTGTAATGCGCTGCTATGTGCGAATTTGCGCTTCAGAATTCTCGTGCAGTAAAGTTAAAAACGCACGTGCACCTCAATTGTAGGCTATATTCTTTTTTTTTGTAGAGACTCTTTACTGGGGTTTTCGTAGGAATTTTATTTCCACAATGGAATGCAATTCGATATTCCTCGTCCTTTGGTTCTTAGTTGGTTCATAGTTTAATTCGTGAATAGAATTGGTTTCCTTTTTTTTCAAAATCATTTACACACCTTGAGAGGTCATCTGAGAACAGTTTTTTTTTATTCCATTACAGCAGACTAGAATGAAAGCAGCTGCTAAGAAACCTTGGAGGTTATAAGAAATGATAAAATGGTGAGGAATATGTGAGTACAACCTTACGTGCGCACCCGCTTTATGTGGACACGAAAGGTCCACTTCATTCACGTTTAAAAAAGTGTTATTGGCAAAGTCACAAGTCACTGGCAAAATCCTGCATCCATCTCTTCTTCGTAAATTCGATGTGATGCGAATTGGATCTTGCATCATTGCATGTGTTGGTCGAGAGATGTTTTTTTTTACTGTTCGGCGCTCGAGGGACTTCATTTAGGCTTGTCAGCATTTAGTTGGTTGCTCCTGCTATTTCGCTATTCTTTATTTGAACTGAGTTTCTCCAGAAACGACAAAGTTGTATTTCCAGAGACGCGGTATCAGAACTCTGTCAGGGCAGGGAAGACTAATAAAAAGTAAAATGTTGAGTTGATGTTGTGCATTGATCAACACACGATGGAAGTATTGCTTCATTGCTGGGAATTTATTCACTTAGGCTTCGTTGCTCGGCGCCTTCTTGAGACAGTTTACAATGGAGAGTGGGTGAGAAGAGAAGATTGAACTGAGTTGAACTTGTTGCCAATGAGGAGAAACTAGAAGAATTTTTGGAAGAGGTTCTTATTTGGGATGTCTTCCAATTTTCATTGGAAACCATCTAAAACTGGAACAAACAGAAAGTGGAGAGTAATGGTTTTGATGCGGACGCGGTTCCAGTGACTTAACGTGTGAGCTAATGGGATGAGAACTTTTCGCTACAGATTGAACCTAGTTCACCTAGAAAATTTGACCTAGGCAGAACTTTGTTGTTCGAGAAGAATTACATCAATTTCCAAATTGCCATCAAAAACGAGCCGTTGACGTTACAACAATGCGACAAATGAACGTTCTCTTTCACACGCTCCAAGTCGTTGTTTTCATTACTTACTTATGGTAGGTTCACGGTGAGAAGACTTTCAACCGCCCTTTTCTCTTCCTCTTTCTCTTCCATCGATTCTCCTTCTTCACACCTCGAAACACTTCTCATTCCAGAGGTTCGAGGTTGTCGAAGGGAGCTGTTAGGGTCACTATATTGACGCGATGTCAGTTCTTTGCACGTATAGCTGCGATAATGGCGATACGACTGAGATACAGTTTTTTTTATTTCGATCCAACAATCGAGACTGACATTGCATGTGTTGGTAAAAAGTCTGAGAAACTGCTGACGGCTCGAAACGGGAGTCGGTCAGAGAACGATTTACAAGCGGCGGTTTTTGGCTCGGTGACCGCTCAATATTTCTCTCGCATCTCTTACTCGCTATTTCCACTTCGTTCACATTGTTTTTCTCACAGCTGGTTTTTTTACAACATTGTGGCTCATTAATACGTATCGCTATTACATAACAAAATGCACATATTACATCTGCAGTTGGAAGGAGTCCAACGATTTCTCCATGAATTTGCCGTTTTGAAAGTACAATTCTCATCGTTCCTTATCGTTGAAATTGATCTTGTTCCACAATATTTTTGTTATTTATGAGTTATCTACTCCTCATCTGCTGCTTCTATTTCTTCTTTTTCGTTGTTTTTTTTTTCTAGTGCAAAAACATCCTGCAGTAGACCTACATCAAGAAGAGTTCGTGATTTTCAGATGAACCATCGCCGACGATATTTGCTGAGCCTCAATGTTACAGTGCTAATTATCTTTGCAACTTTATACGGAACACTGGCCTTTTCACCATTTTTTATTGGACCAGAATGTAAGTTCTCAGCAAAGCATTCTTAATGGCAGCACTCACGCTGAAGAAAAGTTTTCTCGCATTTGTGCTTATTTTAAAGGTGCCATTGTTTGAAGTGCAACTGCAAAAGGAGTCTCTCCATATCCTGCAATTACTCGAGTAATAAAACTCACGCATGTTCAAATGCTCCCGCCATGCTCAACCCCGCCCCATTCTCTCCGTACGGCTGTGTTTCTCAGCTGGTACAAGATCGATCAGTATTTTCGGATAGCAATGATCTTTGCCGCACCTCGACGGCAGCACCCATCTCAGGCGATAGATCTCGTACAAGTGGACATGTATTGGCAAAATACAACACTGTATTTCTCGCAAACGTTGCCTTTTTTGATGGTCTTTCCTGTTCTATGGTCACAAGAGTAGCCTCCAGAGTAGAATTTCATGGAAAGATCGACGACGTTTTCTTTTATCGTGTGTGCTTTCTTTAACTTATACAAATCTACGAGTCTTTCTTGTATTTAATATTGTGCGATCTCTCGTTGTTCATTCTATCCGAAACCATTATTCAGAATCCATGCGATTCAGCTGCAACCGCTGAAATCTAACTACGGTGACGGCCACATATTTAGCTTTTTCTTCTCAGCATCGGCCACGCGCATTCGCCGGGTCCACTATTTTTGTTCTTCTGCATCAAGGAGTGCGAGCGTCACGTCAGCGTCTTGAGCGTCATCTTTGGTGCCGTAAAGACGTCTTCATTGATCCCATGTCTTTAATCAGATCTTATTACATCACGTAGGTCCACATGTCCACCTAGACGTGTTCAACATTCGCACGTTCGTCTCCAACATTGGTCAGCACTTACTTCCATACTCCAATGCCGGCATCACCGCAGTGCGGTCAATCTTCTGGCAACTAGCTACTAAGTGCATCCACTTATGGTGGTTGATGGTGGTAATGGGGAAACCTCCTGTACCATGTGCATTCGTACTTTTCTTCATTTAGTAAAGTGGCGTGGAGAAAAAACGAAGAAATTTTTATCTGTACTGGATTTTGAGCTTCAAGCGAGGTAATTCCGTTCATGAGCATTCTCCGCAGGTACACAGCTGGGGAAAGGTAGGGAAACCTTGTGCCTCCTAATTTCCACGAGCCTCATTTTGGTAGTTCATTTTATGCATGAAATATGTATCTTATATCTTCCTCAATTGATCCCCTCCTTTGGAGGACCTGCTAAAAACGTGGCCGCCACCATGCATCAACATGTCCACTTGTGCACCAGAAGTGTGCAGATTTTTCTTTTACCTTGGTTGGACGGTGTTTTGGCCCATTCTTAGCGCTGTTTACTTGCTACTTGTTTACTTGCTTGGAAGACCTACACATGGAAACGGGAATGAATGAGATCGATCTGTGGTTACCTAGGCGAGATGCAGGTGACTATGTCTCAGCGAGAAGCAGGTGATCCGTATGTACTGGGGAACATCATCGATGAGGAGTGTCAGCGCGTAAGATGCTAAAGGTCCAGCGTTAACCGATCAGGCAACTTTTTTCCAAACAAAGTTCATCAGAGCATTGCGTGATAGGTGGTGCTGAAGCGTACGAAAGGAAAATTAAAAAAGGTTTTAAACTTTGTCTACAGCTGTGGCCTCGTAGGTGGACATCGATCCTACTTCACAGTACTACGTATTAGCACCTCATCCACTAGTTGACCAGTCGATTAACCTCTTCGAAATGATGGAGCTACAGCGTACCTCTTACACAGCTGTAGACCCGTTTCTTAACATCTTCACCACATTTCGACACAGGCGCACGTATCACACCATGGCGGACTCATGGAAAGACGCCTTTCCACTGTTGACTAAGCTTTGAAAGTTTTGTTTGGAAGCAATTCATCTTTTGTTGAGCTCGAAACTCCAACATTTGAAACATTTGAATAATTGAATTAATTTGAAAATAAACTTTTCTGATCACATGAATTTCGAATGTAGTCGAGAAACAAGAAAGAAGAACAACAAACAGCCCGGCTTGCATTATTGTTTGATGTAACTCGAAGGAACGTTTGCACGAATTGCCACCATCTCCACACCAAGCAAAATTTAGCGTTACCATACATTTTTTTGCTAAAACGTTTATGAACTGTTCCGTCAGAGCTCGTATATGTTATTTAATGGGGATGTGAGGAAGGAACTGTTTGGGGCTAAAACCGCGAGGTTGAGATTGGAATTCTGACCTTGAAGTGTTAACGATGGGTAAATTCTGGCTTCTGACACATTTTCCCACAACCTCGATGAATTTCTTGTGGTTTTGATCCTCGTTGATGGATCTTAGGCAAGGAAACAGTGGGTATTGTGGTTAGCTATCAGAAAGAGCACGCAATATTGAGAGGAGTGGATCCTGAAATTGGTCTGCAATTTTGATAGTCCTGGTTGTTCGTGCTATTACCACACTGCTACTCGGTTATGAATGGGAGGGTTTCCTGTTGGAAAAAGAATGCAGACACAGCGCAGTGATCCCTTCCACAGATCCCTCGTTTTCTGTGCGACGATGAAGAAGGCTAGTTGATAGAGAGGGTGGATACAATTTGGATTGAGGCGTTCTGCTACCGTTCTCAAAAGGTTTTGTTCTGAGCGAGAACGCGCACCGAGCATTTTAGTATCTAATTGAACAGTACGGAATGATTTTAACACTTAAGAGTAAGTGAAAAAGATGAGGATAAGCAACTCATCAGTAACTGATGAGATTTCCTTCTTCAAGATCTTTATGTGTGTCGAATTTTCATTTAAGAGATTTGAATAACAGGAATCTTGGGTATCCGAATAACCGAATAAATGTGAAAGCAAATCTTTGGTCTCGAGTACCCGACTAGAACTAATAGTAGAACTTCCGACTGATTTGCACCTGAAAGATTTATTCGTATTATTTATACAGGGTGCGTGAAAAGTATTGACCGCCTTTTGTGACACATGAATTACATAGAGAAACGAAATTGGATAGAAGACCAAGTGTGACAGCTCTGTTGCCTAGAATCTCAACAACAATCTAAAACCAGGACATACATTTATTCAATCCGTTTTATCTCGATTTTCGCCAGTTGTCAATAGACAAGACGGGAGAAGGCTTCACTACGGCGTTGCAGGTGGTCATCTTTGACTTGATCCAGAGTTTTTTCTGAGAAGCTTTCGTGGAATGGAACAGTGCTAAGAAACAACATATGCTAAGCCACCCACAAATCCACTAATGAAAAGTATCGGCTACTCCTGTCTGTGCGGTGACTAGACTTTGTTTCCGTATTTGTTAACGGCGCAGAATAGGTTACTATCATTATCTGTGGTTCTAGCGCCAACATCAGCATGCGGCCCAAAAATGGTACTCACCGGAAGCGCACTCCCCGTAGGGTCAATTATAGGTCTACAAGAGGGCCGTTCCTTCCTTGAGAAGATTTTTCTCTAGCTCACAACGTAAAGACAGCGAAGGAGTTTTGCACTAGAAACCATTCTCGAGCCATTCAGTTCCAAGTTACTGCCCACCTTACTCCCCCATTTTCAAATCGTTGGATTGTACCACGTGTGCACTGTGAAGGAGCATGCATGTCAGGGGTATGCGGAAGCAAAATTTTAAATCCCGTAAAACGTAAAACGGAAAACGGAAGGCCAAAAATGGGCGGAAAACGGAAAGCGTAAAACGGAAAACGGAAAATTTCGCCCAAGCATAGGTTTGTGAAAAAAGTCCTCCTCAACATTGGATTTCCTAAGTATTATATATTCTTGATGAGCATAAGTGGTGACTCTTTTAAGTAATTAGGTAACTTCAAAGTCTACTGATGGTACTTACTTCAAACGCCTAGAATATAGGGAGGTCGAGGAATATCTATCCTTCACATAGTTACGAGAGATTATCAGAATTATATAATCAATGAGCATATTTCTCACTCAACTTACTTACTAAGACGAGAATCTGTAAAATGTGAAAAGTGCGACTTCTTCGTTTTACTTTAGAGCAGACCTATTCTACAAAAATTCGGACAAAAAGGTAATTACGGTAGTTAATATATCTGCAATCTGGGAAGGATCACATTATTCACGGAGGATCCCGTTGGAGCGAGTTAGCGAGTGAGGAAGGAGGAGAAGAACAGTGTGTGGCGAATGTGAAACACAAGCAGCCTAAATATCACGCAAAACATTAGGCGCCAACGGCGCCAGTGTGGAGCTGAGGATCATCGTCTGACTAAAACCGTGACAATTGTGATGTAGCCTTATGGTTTTGTTAACTTGAAAGAAAGCCTACATTGTGCGTTGCTTCGCAGGAATGCTTGATGCTCTTACCATGGCACGTAACAGTTTCATGGAAATTTTATATAAGTTCACCCCACATTTCTGTGGAACATTGTTTTTTTTTTGAGAATTTTGAGGAGAGCACTCGTATGGCATACTTGGAGCAATGATGGAGGCCATAAAAGTCAAACAAAATAGTTCGAATTCCATAAGTGGCGTTTCGACGTCAATTTCGGCGCCATTGTTGTGAACTCATATACATTGCGCATCGAAACACGTGAACCCTCCTCAGGATAGGGAAATACCCCGAAAGCAAATACCTCGTCTCCCTCCATAATTTTCCGGGATTTTCCGTTTTCCGGGCTAGAAACCCGTAAAACGTAAAATGTAGAACGGAAGGCCAAAAAAAAACGGAAAGCGTAAAACGGAAAACGGAAAATTCCGCTCACCCCTGATGCATGTGCGACACCGGACCGCAGTACGGAGTCGCATGTGGATCGTTCAGAACAAACAAAGGATTAAATCCACGACGGTCCCTACGGCGCATCACTTATGTCTTTCCTTGTGTTTTCCGCAGAGCTGCTCTCAAGAGTGAAGATAAAATTGGACGGACATAGTCTCATAATGTTCGCCATATTGTTTTCTGTATGCTGTGAAGAAACTCTTCACAGCATACAGGAACACATACATAAATACTGAGGTTTTTACGAGCCATTTCAAGCGGTCAATATTTTTCACGCACCCTGTATATATATATATATATATATATATATATATATATATCCCGAGAATGGGTCGCCAAATTTTCGAAATTACTTTACAATACAAATAAAAATCTTGTATTAGTTTATTTTTAATTGTTTATTTTTATTTTTATTTTTGATATATTTTTTATTTATTGTTTGTTATTATAATTAATATTATTATTAATTTTATTTTCCGTCTGGGTCCCCAAAACGGCGGAGACCCCACTTTTCTTCCCACGCCCCCCCCTCCCGCCCACTTTCTGCGTCCGCCACTGATACCTATATATATTCGTAATGATAATTCGATTTCGTATCTGGTATAATACTAATGCAATAAGCAATGGTCCAAACTATTGGTGGAAATCACTCCGTTTATCATTACCTCATAGTTTGGTAAAGCCAGTAAAAAAAGGGACAGAACCATGGTGCCATCGTATTATTGTGGTGTAAGAATGTCTATTTTTTTAGTTCGGGACAGCTCTTTCGTCAGTGAGCAGTTGAATGACGAAATAGCTGAAATGTGCGGACGCTCGAAGAAGTCTGACGGAAGGGAATATCCGTGGGCTGTTTCGATTATGCTCAAAGTATGGCAAATACACCAGTTCTCTCACGTTTTTTTCGTTTTTCTTTTTTCCTGCTTCTTATTCAGTGGAATTGGTTTTTCTTTGCACGCAAACAATGTGATTGATGTAACCATCAGGGGCCGCGCATAATAATGAGTCGCTATGGATTCGCTGGTATGAAAAATTAACCGATACTAACTATAATCCAGTTATGTCGCATCTCTAAGTCTCATTCATGATTTATCGTTGTTGTTACGTCGAGGCTCTGTTTAGGCTTCACTGCGATTAGTTCTCGGCTGTTAATGCTTTTGTCACACCTTTGTTTCTCTAATGCAGTACAACAACATCATAGTCAAACAAAAATTCGACAACCACCTAAATTGCAGAATGACGTCAATCGCCTTGGAGGCTCGATCATTTCTCCTTACCACATCCTAACAGTCGCCCACGGATTTATGTCATTCCGTGGTGGAGACGAGAAACCATGTATGTGAGTATGTTCCGATGAAGTTCATTGATTCTTCTTTCATTTCAAAAAATTTGGTAACTCGTTCGATAACTTGCCGTCGGGTTTGACAACATAAAACTAGTCTGATTTGCTTCTTTACATAGTATACTGTGTCGTTCCAAAAATAGAGTATTTAGGAATTACAGTACTCTGGCACAGCACCCGCATTCGAGTACCTTTTCAACGTTTGAGATAAAGCAAGGGAAAATGATGAAAAGAACAGATTTTGTACACATAATACACGTGGCTTGTGCTTCCTAGCAACCTCAAACAATTTCAACTTACATGTTCGCCGATACCCTTGCCAAATCCAGAATAAGCATTTTCCTTCTCCTCTTCTATGTGTATATATTAGGTAGTTCAGAAAATAATTGGGATTTTTAAGCGTTGCAAAAAAAATTCTTTTCTCGTGATGGAGGAACCTTGGTATTTTTTTATTTTGTTCGATTACCTTTTGCCATCTTTCTGGTATTTTCATAACTCCTCTCTAGTAGAAGTTGTGGTATTTTCTAGCAGAACTGGACTACATAAGATTTGATATCCTCATCTTCGCTAAAATTTTTCACATTCAAGTAATTTTGCAACAATAGAAATAAATGGTAATTAGATGGGGGAGATCAGGGCTATATTATAGATGCAACTTCAATTTCCAACCAAGCTCCAATAATTTTTGCTGAGTCGACAAGGATGTATGCGGTGTAGCATTGTCTAAGTGGGGCACTGCTCCTTTGCGAATCACCATGTAACTCTGGTCTTTTTTTTTCCAAATTGCTTTGCCTAATTTCATCAGTTGTCAACAGTAGAGGTCCAAATTAAAATTCTGGTTTTATGGGAGCACCTCAAAATATTAGGTTGGTCCGGAAATCTTGCACCTAATTTCATACTTTTTTTTTTCAAAGAACACTGAATTCATTGTGGCTCGATATCAGTCAACAAAATGATTACCTTCATGATCCACGAGGTATGGCCAACGCTTCACTAGAGCATCAGCTCCAGAAGTCAAGAGCTGTGGCAGCTGTGAGCCTAAAAAGCTTGAAGTCTCACTTTTCCGTTTGGTCCGATCATCAAATTTCTTTTCTCGTAGATGCACCTTCAGGGCTTCGAACAAGTGGTATTCAGACGGGGATAAGTCAGGAGAATAAGCATGGTGTGGTAGAATTTCTCAACCTAGTTCGGCAGTTTTCTGACGAGTAAGCTTTGCCAGGTGGAGTCGGGCGTTGTCATGAAGTGAAGCAAAATGTCCAATTTTCCCCGCTACAGGCGAGTTGCTTCTGCCATTCCCTGTAGTTAAGAAGAGTAGAACTAGGCAGTCACGGTGACCCAGGTGTCAGCACCTACCGGTACAGCATTCCCTCGAAATTCCACCAAAAACATAGAAAAACCCCCTTTCGTGCATTTCTCCTTTCGGCTGTTTCGGGGATGGTTCGCCTCGCGGGGATCAACTTTTCTCTCCTGTATGGTTAGCAAACAGCACCCAACTCTCATCTCCAGTAATGTGATGGCGGAGAAAGTTCCTCATGAGGGACGCAGCAGCAAAGACTGACACACACTTAGTCTTGCAAGATACTCAGTTAGTGGGGGGCCTAACTCGTTATCAATTTTTATTGTACGGCCGCAGCTAGCTGTATCCTACACTCTACATGTAGTGGCACTTTGATTCAAAGTCTATGGAATTCCGGATCCTAAAAGATATCTTGGTGCAGAATGTTCGGACCAACCTAATATATCACACCTTCGTAGTCCCAAAGTAGTAGTGTTCCATCAAGAGAATGCTAGACCGCATTTATCTTTGGCGATTCGGCAATAATTATTGAAGCTTGCTTGGGAATTGATAATGAATATCCCACAGAGCCCTGTCTGAACACCGTTTAATTCGATTGTTACAGAACTACTTGAATGGGAAACCTTCACCGTAGATGAGGATATCAAATCTTATATAGCTCAGTCTTTCGCTGAAAGAGATATTAAGTTCTATGAGAGAGGGATTATGAAAATCGCAGAAAAATGGCAAATGGTAATCGAACAAAGCAGAAGACATATAGTAGATCAGAGTTCTTCGATTATGAGAAAATAAGTCTTTTTGCAACGCTTAGAAATCCCAATTACTTTCCGAACAACCCAATAGAAAAATGAATGTGTGAGTATCAGAGGTGTGCGGAAGTAAAATTTTAAATCCCGTAAAACGTAAAACGGAAAACGGAAGGCCAAAAATGGGCGGAAAACGGAAAGCGTAAAACGGAAAACGGAAAATTTTGCCCAAGCATAGGTTTGTGACTAGAATCCTGTTTAACATTGAATTTTCTAGGCACCTTCTTGATGAGCATGAGTGGTGACTCTTTCAAGTGATTAAGTAACTTCAAGTCCACTGATGGTACGTACTTCTAACGCATAGGATATAGGCAGATTGAGGATCATTTATCCTTCACCTAGTTATTGAGATTATCGGAGTTATGTAATCAAAAATCATTTTTTTTAAACTGAATGTTTAAGTAGACGAGAATCTGTAAAATGTGAAAAGTGCGACTTCTTTGTTTTACTTTGGAGCAGACCTACTCTGCATGAATTCGGACAAAAGGTAACTATGGTGGTTAATACGTTTGGAATCTGAGAAGACGTGAAACGTTATTCACAGAGGATCCCATTAGAGCAAGTTAGCGAAGGAGGACGGAGGAGAAGAAGAGCTGTAGGGAAGGTGAAACACAAGCAGCCCAAGCACTGCGCAAAACATCAGGCGCCAACGGCGCCAGTGTGGAACTGAGGATCATCGTCTGATTAAGACAGTGACAATTACGATGTAGCCGTATGCATTTATCAAACTGAAAAAAAGCCTACATCATGCGTTGCTTCGCAAGAATGCTTGATGCTCCTACCATGGAACGTCACAGTTTCATGGAAATTTTATATCAGTTCACCCCAGATTGCTGTGGTATCTTGTTTTTTTTTAAGAACTTTGAGGAGAGTAGGGCACGTGTATGGCATATTTGGAAGAAAGATGAAGACCAGCAAAATCGCGATGGGAAGTTTACACTGCGGCTGAGACAATAAAAGTCAAACAAAATAATTCGGATTTCGTTGATGGCGTTGAACATCAATTTTGGTTTTGTGAACTCATGTATACTATGCATCGAAACACGTGAATCCTCTTCAGGGTAGGGAAATACTTCGAAAACGACGATCCCTGTCCCTCCACAATTTTTCGGGATTTGCCGTTTTCCGGGCCAAAAACTCGTAAAACGTAAAACGTAAAACGGAAGACCAAAAATGGGCGGAAAACGGAAAGCGTAAAACGGAAAACGGAAAATTCCGCATGTGTGTTTGTGTATGTGTTCCGGATAGAAAGGATTGGCCGATCGGGACCAACTTTGCACAGGTACCCATCATGAGGATTTAGGCTTTTCACCTGACATTTTCAATTGGTTTATCGATTTTACCGATTTTCCACTACTTTTGACCAGGGGTCGGTGAAGCCATGCTTACTGGGATATCTCAATGCGCAGAACATGAATTTGACAAAAATTTTGAACGCCAATATCGATTTATTGATTTTACCGATTTTCCAAAACCTTTGGTCAGCAACCGGAGAGGACATGTCCACTGGAGTTCTTCAATATGCTTGTGCCGGAATAGACGGCACCTTCCTTAGAAGTAAACTGTAGTATCTAATATGTTTCTGTATTGCCCGAACGAGGGCCATTATTCATGACCCCAGTGATATGCTTATATGCCTGTCCCAGGTACTTCATGTACTATGCCTAACCACGCTCTTTTTATGTTAGCATTCTACCACAGCACCGTTAGGTGCAGGTCGGACGAATAAAGATCCTGACCAACCCATGTACAACACACGAAAAGGGAGCCACCCAACCTCCCGAAACACAGGCGCTACCCAACCGCCTCAAAGCCACCACATTTTATGAATATGCTAAACACAAATATGACAACCAATTTGAAAAATAGTTTCGGTTTATTGATTTTATCGATTTTTCGAAACTTTTGGTAAGGATATGATGCCCACTGGGGTTTTCGAATGTGTTGAGCATTAATATGACAACCGCTAAGCATAGAGACATCTAAATATTGGTTTTATCGAAGTTTTTGTCGGGCTATTCATTCTTTTCGTTTCTTCTTTGGGACGGATAAGAGGGCATTTACCAAGGTTTTCAAAGAAGCTAGACACAAACATGGCGTACTTTCCATGAAGTTTATATCCAAGTTTTATTTCGTTCTATCATTACTTCGTTTTTCGCTGTTAGGTCGGTTGAAAAAAGGCCATTCGGGTCCGTCAACATGCTAACCACCAAAATGACGAGCATTTTGAATGGATTTATTGGTCGTAGCAAATTCCCTCATCAGTGCGAACTAGCCGGGGTGGCAAACTACCCGAGCGAAGCCGGGTATACCGTCTAGTTTGCAATATAGTATGTTTGAAACACTCGGTGTTGGCAAAAAGCTTGAATCTTGTAGTGGTAGTCTTTATTTAATAGCATGAATTAAAGCATGAGACCGACTCAGAAATTCTCCTTTTTCTCTGAATTCCTAATAAGTGACTATGCTAGCCACTTATTCTCGGAACTACTCTTCTGACCTGGTGCATGAATGAGGAGTAAGCCAGCGGAACCAGCACAATCACGAGTAAACGTGTCTTATAGCAAAGCTGGTACTTAGCTCATGCTCAAGGTGTAGTTGTTTGCCAAAAATCATTCACCAAAGTTTGAGTAACATAAGGACTTGCAAAACTTGCTCTATCAAGAATAACCGATTCTTCTCTATATGCTTTTCTGTAGTGCTGAGGAAAAAAGAATTTTTGCCGATACAAATGTGACTCTAACATTACACGACTATAGCATGTGGTTCTCAGACTGCAGTGCTGCAGAATAGAGTTCTTCTTACATCAGTACATTACCACTGAGCTCATACAAATTTTGAAACTGGAAATAATTTTTTCTCCCGTAGCCAGTTATCCTTGTTCAGTGCTCTAATTTAACTTTTTTTACATCAAGGATGGCGGTCTACCGATCGATTGAAGAAATTCACACACGTAAGGTAGCGTATGGTGGGAAGTGCATTCGAGGATTCAGCGAATCCCTTCCGAATCACCCTAACTGCTCCGAGCCGGATGTAACATATAATAGGGTGAGCGCCAAGTTGCTTAGATGATATGATTAGACAAGGATTGCTCATCGCAGATTAGGAGCGTTCTGATCGATGAAACCTTCGTGCTGAACGGATGTCACCGTGGACACGATTGGGCAATAGTTGAGCTCGAAGATAGGTAAGTTATTTGTTTCATCAATGATGTTTTAATCGTCTTCCAATTATTACAAGCGCGTCATCCATCGGAATTTTCGCTTCTAAGATTTCTGAATAATCTTGAGTTTTCTTGTGAGGTAACACTGATACATAGGTAAATTTGATACGAATCCATGAAAAATGCGGTCATTAGATGATTCCGACTTGGTGGTTGGAACAGGATGTTCAGCTGAAGCACTAAGAAAGGAAGGAAATCAAGCCCTTTGCAAAGGTGATTACAAAAGAAAACAACGCCTTGCAAGAATATGTGTAGCAAAACAATAAGGAGCATAATACAGAATAATGAAAACCCATTATTTGTGAAAATTCGAATGTTCTAAGATCAGTGTAATGCACGGTCCTTTGAAATAGATGTAGGTTGCAGTTTTCAAAAGAGTTGTATCCAGCGGGTACAGCCGATCCGTGTTCCATTACAAAGTGGCAGAAGTAGGCAGGATCCATGTACTACAGTTATTAAAGTAGGCACTCTTTGATATCTTTCCAGAACATGGTCACGGGAGGAATCAGTCAAGTTTCACTTTCTTCCAAACACTGAGAGAATAGCCAGGATATTTAAAATCGCTTTCAAGTTTCAGCTTGACTAATGTGGCACTTTCACATAATGTCGCGCGTTTTTGAATTTCGGGAACAAACAGTGCATTCTAGTGCGGTCTAAAAAATCAAGCAATTTTCCACGTTCTTTGTATCTAACTCCGTTTCAATGCAGAGAAGATGCTAGATCAGTGATCTCGGATCAAATACCTACTGGACTGGACATCTCGTATGTATTGTGCTCTATTTTGCCTTTTATTTCCACTGATTCCATTGATCATCTAAATTAACCCCATTAAAGTAGGTTATTTTTTTTTTGATTTTGAGTACAAGAAACGCAAAATAGCTAGTAGTTATTTGATCCGTACGTGAGTTATTGTCGTTTCGCCCTTCTTTCCTCATGTGAACCCTTAATTGCCTGTTTGTTCGAGCCGTATATTAATGTTCTAATTACATGAGCTTTGTGTAAATTTCTAGGATAGAGTTCTCGGATGAACAAATGCCTATATGCTTACCACCACTCCACCCCAGGATAGATCGTGTGCTTACTGTTGCTGGATGGGGGAGAAGCTACGGTAGGTCAGCAAAATTTCCGTATTGGAACGATCACTTCGGGTATTCCAACTTTTTTTCTCTGAAATAGATGAGAAGTTTATAAAGGCAGTGGCTAACTTTATAAATATTAATCAATCACTGCTCGAAGTACTAGTTTGTCGGGCAAACGCTTTGATATTTGTTTTAGTCTTCAATGAGAGTGGGCCAATGATTCACGAGATTCCCATGATCATCGATCCGAAATGCGTGAGACCAAGAACCGACAAGGTGCAACGTCTTCAACATCAATTCTTAAATAATTTTTCTTTCGTTCAAAGATTTTATTTTGATATACACCTGCATGTTTAAGTTACCGTATGATGCTCCCGATTATCTCTGCGCTACTTCGTTGAACACTGATGACTATTTTGCTCCAAGAACGTGCCACGTCAGTTCACTGCAACAGTACACATAGAAGCCTTTTCATCGAGAAGTTTCCTTGTTTAATAGAACTTTGTGGCAGTCTAAACATTCTTTAGGGCGACAGCGGAGCCGGAATGGAGCAGATAGACGAGCGCGGGCGGAGCGTTTTAATAGCATTGACATCGTTTGGTACAAAAGGATGTCCCGCAAACGAATTAGCGAGGTAAAGAAAATAGTTCATCCAAGATTTCGGCAGGGAAAAATGCACATTGTTCCAGATTCACACGAGTACATCACTACCTCCAACCAATCTGCACTTACACGGGCGTTTGTTATTCTTTTGATAATGAAGATGATTAATGGTTCTCTGTACAGGATCTATTCACTTGCAAAGTAGAGGGAATAATTCGCATTACCCATGCGAACAATGCCTGTAGTCTTACTTGACTTGATTACTTCTGTCGTTTAATAATGTTTAATAATGTTCATGGACAAGGAAGATGTCATCGCATTTTATCCGTGCCCACGCTACCTCAACCTCTAATGAAGGTGAAAGAGGCCGTTGATTCTGAATGAGAAGATTTTAGATTTTGCTTTCGTAGCAAGATGAAGTACAAAGCATTCGGATATGCTTATATAGCATCGCCGCAACATTGCCATCTTAGCAGTGGCTTTGTTGCGCCAACAGCTTAGGAGCGTGGAAAACCGGGAGTGGCGGAGAGGGTTTCCAACATCATGACCAAAATTAAACTTTTTTCACTAAGAAGTGGGCTAATCCCTGAAAGGAATGGCGGCCATGTAGAGCAAAGATTGGCAAGTACAGTGAGTGGCAGGTGGGCTCCCAACCCTACAAAAATTGGCACCCATATTTGAGGGCAAAAGTGTGGAAAATTCATTCACCGAACCACTCTAAATTGTCGTATTGTTTAAATGCCTAAGTATTAGATGATTATGAAAGTCACACCTTGCTGCTTAAGCAGATCTAGTTTAATTCCTATCTGCTTCCGCGACAGCTTCCAGCTCATCGGTATCCAGGTTTATCATAAGACTCATCTCACTTTGCAGCTTCATGTCACCTGAGCGGAACTTCCCAAACAAGCGATGCTTAGTGCATTTACAAGACAGATGTCCCTCAAACGCTTCACTTATGTTTCCAGCTCTTTCTGCTCTGATGGCTCAGAGATGGAACCCATGTTTCAAAGTAGCACGATTTTTGGTCTTTGAGCAGTTTCACAGGAAATACTTTCAAACAAAAACCCGAATGCTGGTCAAAATTCAAGATGTTATTTCGAAAGAGGGAGAATGAACCTCCATAATGCAAGAAAGGATGAGAAGCAGGGGTGTGCGGAAGTAAAATTTTAAATCCCGTAAAACGTAAAACGGAAAACGGAAGGCCAAAAATGGGCGGAAAACGGAAAGCGTAAAACGGAAAACGGGAAATTTTGCCCAAGCATAGGTTTGTGAAGAAAGTCCTCCTCAACATTGGATTTCCTAAGTATATTCTTGATGAGCATAAGTGGTGACTCTTTTAAGTAATTAGGTAACTTCAAGTCTACTGATGGTACTTACTTCAAACGCCTAGAATATAGGGAGGTCGAGGAATATCTATCCTTCACATAGTTACGAGAGATTATCAGAATTATCAGAATCAATGAGCATATTTCTCACTCAACTTACTTACTAAGACGAGAATCTGTAAAATGTGAAAAGTGCGACTTCTTCGTTTTACTTTAGAGCAGACCTATTCTACAAAAATTCGGACAAAAAGGTAATTACGGTAGTTAATATATCTGCAATCTGGGAAGGATCACATTATTCACGGAGGATCCCGTTGGAGCGAGTTAGCGAGTGAGGAAGGAGGAGAAGAACAGTGTGTGGCGAATGTGAAACACAAGCAGCCTAAATATCACGCAAAACATTAGGCGCCAACGGCGCCAGTGTGGAGCTGAGGATCATCGTCTGACTAAAACCGTGACAATTGTGATGTAGCCTTATGGTTTTGTTAACTTGAAAGAAAGCCTACATTGTGCGTTGCTTCGCAGGAATGCTTGATGCTCTTACCATGGCACGTAACAGTTTCATGGAAATTTTATATAAGTTCACTCCACATTTCTGTGGAACATTGTTTTTTTTTTTGAGAATTTTGAGGAGAGCACTCGTATGGCATACTTGGAGCAATGATGGAGGCCATAAAAGTCAAACAAAATAGTTCGAATTCCATAAGTGGCGTTTCGACGTCAATTTCGGCGCCATTGTTGTGAACTCATATACATTGCGCATCGAAACACGTGAACCCTCCTCAGGATAGGGAAATACCCCGAAAACAAATACCTCCGTTTACCAGGCTAAAAACCCGTAAAGCGTGAAACGTAAAAGGGAAGGCCAAAAATGGGCGGAAAACGGAAAGCGTAAAACGGAAAACGGAAAATTCCGCTCACCCCTGATGAGAAGTGATCTATAGTGCGATTCACAATTATATGACACCCCCAACTTTTCCATCCCCGGACCGCTGCAATTTTCACTGGATGCCACTGTAATCACCGCCTAAAATAACCATGGTGGACTAGTTTTGGGCTCACGGCAGCAACTCTGGCCTTAATATTTTACTTTTCTCCTTTTGTCCATCTCGAAGTAATGACACACCTTCAAGATCTAACAGTTTTATCAGCTGCGTAATTATTACAAAAAATAAATACTTTTTGAGCTTCTGTGGGCCACACTAATTCCACCAGCCTGCCACTTCCGCTCATTATGAGGATTCTGAGGAAATCCGCATCAACATGCATCACGCATCCATGACTGGCTACCTCGATTTTCCAACCACCCTTTTCTGACGGTAGAACACTCCAGATTGGCTGATAAAGATCCTCTATGGTCCTTCTTCAGAAATACTGTTGACCCTGGTCACAAGCTGCTCCTCTGGCTTCGCTGGTTGGTAACCCGAAGGAGCAACGCCCGCCCTACATCTGTTTTTTTCCGCATTTTTTGGTCAAGACCTGTAAAGCTGTTGCTCAAATTGGTGGAAATTACTCTTGGGTACTTTATGATGTCAGGCACAGTTAGGTAAGATACCAGCTCATGCCTGCTCAGGTCTGCTTCTGCACGGAAAGGGCCCAAAGTGCGACAGTCATCTGTTGTTGAATGAGGTTTCAGCCCATGCCTTCTCACGTCTCTACTCGTCTCGAAATGGGCAGGAATCCATCAAATGTGGTGACAAAAATCTGATGATCGGGGAATTGTCTATATCTTGTTCCAGGTACTGTGATCGGTCATGAATTTGGTAACCGCGTACCAGATTTGACAATTTTGGTGATCAGAATTATTTATTTGCTGGATGGCAGGAGAGAAGACCTTTTGCAGAAGGAACTATTGTCAGGTGCTTCCCATATATTAAGTTGAGCAATCATAAACGCCTTTTTGAGGAGCAAATAAAACTTGTTGTCAAAACAAACATTCCATAGGTACCTTTTTCAATCAATGAGTCTTCGCCTTCTTCCACACAAACAACAAGTGCTCTCTTTAAAGCGTTGGGCTCGTTGTGGGTCAAAATAGCTGCCCATGAAAATTTTGATTTCATCAATTTCTTTGAACTATTTCTCTTCTAAGGAATGCCTGGCTCACAGAAGTAAACAAAATTTTGGTAGTGTCAGGCCTTGACTATGAGGCAGTCACTTTAAAGGCATGCAAATCCAAATCCGTAAATGAGTGCAGTAGTAAGAATCGTTGGCATCCTTAAAGTCACTTCAATTTCCCAAGTTCGAGGGTCTTTTTGGAGGGTCAGTTTTTGCATGGATGTGGCCGAGTCGCAAAGAAAATCCTCTCTGAGGGAATCACATAGAGTTTGGTGCAATTCTACAGCCGATATCCATTGTACAAGGTTGCATAAAAAGCGCAGAAGGAAACTCCACAAGTTTGATCTGTGACCTTCTAAATTTTTTAAGAATCAAAAGTTGGAGGAAACTAAGCAAACCATGATCCACTAGAAGCGCTATGGACTCACACCTCCAAAATATTCTATAGGGTCGAAAAATATGATCATGAAGGCAGTGGGCATTTATAATTCTTCATCTAATAAACCCTGGTAGTACAACAACATTTTCTAGACCGCAGATGTAGAGGGACCAGCATCGCATGCTTTCATCATGAGGCTCAGTTAGACATTCGGCCGATGTTTCGTCATAAATAAGTACGCAGATGTAGTGGAAGTCGTTGTGGGACCGATCCTCTTATGGTTCCGTTCGTTACAATGATGATGGATACAGTCGTCAATGATAGAGGCGAGAGAATTAGACAGTTCCTTCAGGATTTGGAAGTGAGACCAGCGTCCTCCGTTGGCAATCCCGCAGCATACGGGTAGGGCAGTTATCAGGAGGTTTCCGAGCTGCGCAATATAGGTAGCAGGATTACAGCCGCCCCCCCCCCTTCCTTCCTGGACAAAGGTTTAGAGAAGGATAACAAACGAGTCAGATATTCTACCGATATTGATTACTCCGTGGTTCATGTTATCGAAACCGCAGAGTAGCGGTGATGTCAAGTCGACCCTCCCACCCCGAATACACCAGGGGCGCGTTTTCTGAACAGGCCCAAACCCAATGCTGCAGCCACGGGATCTCCTCACCCTCTTGAGGCTCACGGTACTCACATACGTACGTGAGATGAACGCGTTATCACACCTTATCATGAATATTGTTGGTAAACAACCGTGTGATTAAAAAAAACTTTTTTATAAGTATGTTCACCGTCGTCGAGAACCGTATTAGGCAAGCTTTCGGCGTTATAACGCCATTCTCAAGCCTACAGGAATACAACACATACGAATTACGAGGAGGTCGACAGACTGTAGGAGAACTACGCCTCACCCAACGGCCGCGCGCAAACAAAAGAGAGGATGGAGGTATTGGTTGGAAAGTAACCCCTTACGCATAAACGTCAGTGCTTCCAAGCACTCTTCTTTATTGTTGATCTGTGGTGTTCTTCTTCGTATCTCCACTGCTTCCATCATCTTTCTTTCTCATAGATTCGATAAGAAGCGGTGAAGAACCGTGACCTCGAAATCTGGTGGACGTTCTTGTATGTGGACGAGGGTGCGATGTCTAGAGAAATTGTTCGTGGGATATGAGCTCGGATTGTGCAGTTCTCTGCGCTGCTCATCAAAGCGCTCATGTAGCGGCGGCATAGTTTCGCCGACATACTTCTGCCCACATTCGCTACAGGTTATCAAGTACACAGTTTCTCGTAGTTCGCAAATATTCCTCGGTTCCTTGCAATATCGACAGTCCGCAGTTTTGCACTTCTCATATTGGCGTGATGACGTTAAGAAGTCTCTGAGATTCGGCCTTGGTTTGGAAATCAACCGAATCGGCAGGCCGTCCAACCTCTTAACAATCTTGTTAACCTCCCTTGAAGTGCGGTCATCTATAAAAGGTAGTGTCATTGGCATCCCATCAGGTGGCGAGAATGGGTGCATGTGGCAGCGACTTTTTTGTTGTAGCCGTTTTCTTCGAGTATCCTCTCAATGATATTCTTTGAAGACGGTTTTTTGTACCAGCTGAACTCCTTCATCCTGTTTCGAATTCAGAAAAGGAAGGAAACCGTTGGCATCAGACTCTTCTACGCTGAACTGGATGTTCGGGTCCTAGGAATTGAGGTTGTTCAGTAAGTAATGAAGGGCAGTAGGAGTTGAACCGATAGCAAAAACGTCATCAATGTATCTTTTAAAGAGAATGACTTCACTTGTGTGCGACATTCTTTCTATACGCTCCAGGTAAACGATGGCTAACAATGGAGCGAGCCGCAGACCCATGGCTAGACCTCTTCTTTGCATGTAAATGTTTTAAATCAAATCTGAAGGCACTGCATGCAAGCGTAGCCAGGAGAAGTTGTTCAAGTTCGTTTCTTGCTAGTCCAAGGACGTTCACGTCCGTCTGACGTTCTTGAAGTAAATCGAGTATCACTCTGGTCGCACATTCGTTGTCAACGTCCATATTTAGTGAGACTGCATCGAAGCTGACGTAGAGAACTGAGTTAGGCATTCAACATCATTCCACTTCCACCCAAATAGGTAGCCAGTATTGAAGTCTCGACAACGTGAACATATTTATAAAACATATGAGGCTTCGCGACGAATACTAAAAACTTCTTTCAATCAAACCAATAACGTTTCCTGAATTTCCCTCATTTCTCTCGAGATTTACAGAGTATGCGCGTTGTACGGGTCCATCGATGCAGGAGGTGTGTTCTGGCTCCTTGTGGAAAACACCATGAAAATTGTCCGTCGATGGAGAAAGGGTCTTCTGTTATCCAGTGGTGGGGAATACGCCTGGATACGGTTCCATCGATGAAGAAGAGGTCTTCTGTAACCCAAGTCCACCGATGGAGGCTGGGGCTCAATATAGCGGGAAAAAGACCAGGACAGTGGTTTGCCGAAGGAGTACGGGCGCGGTGGAGCTCAATAATGTGGAAAACGACCAGATGCGGGTACACCTGTAGATTACGGGTACGCCGGCACGCAATGGTGAGGAAGACGCCAGGTTACGAACTTAGCGGTTGAGAAAAGTGCGTCTGCGCCCAACTGCGTCGCAGGAAAAAGTCTTACGACGGGTATGTATAGCCGAGAAGGCGTATTGGTAGGACATACGCAACGTGTAGGACGGATTTCCTATTTGAGCGTAGTTACTGATTAGTTTAGCTTGTTCTTAATTTTCTGGGGACCTCGAAAGCTTAAAAGTTTAGCACACACAAAGGGTGACTTAGTACGTATTACACAGATAAACTCAATATAAGTAGAGAGAAGTTTGTTACCGATGCTTCCAAAAGCAATACTCTGAACACAAATTCTAGAGTTATTCACCATTTATAAAACTGTTATGACATGGTCGTACACTTCAAATATTATTGCTATAAAAATGTGAGTTGAGGAGTTGTTCAGGATTCCGATGACACGTACCAAGCTAGCGTGGGTGAGCAGAACTCTCAATGGCATACTAGGATTCATCCGAACCCTTTATCGTTGGAAACATTGTGCCCTTTCTTGAGTGCTACTTCAATAAATTCTACTATTATGTGGGCTATCATTTCCTGTTCGCTCCTGTATCACGTGCTCTATCTAGAGAGCTTATCGTCCTCCCTAAAATTGACAAGAAGACCTTGCTCTCAAAAAACCATTTGTAAACTCTTTATTCGAACCACATTCATCGATTTTACTATCAAATGAGCCACATTTTTCTTGCTGGCTCAGACATTGGAATCCTATATTTGCCGTTTCTACAATTTTTACTTCTCAGCAAACCTTTAGCGAAAGAAAATCTGGGATATTCGTGAGAACTCATTTTTTAAGTGTTATTCCTGCAGAGATCATGATTGAAAAACCAGTGAGGATATTTTCAGAAAAAGTGCACGAATAACGAAGTTCCAACCACTTGTTTGCGCTCAATCAGCTCCGATGGCAATCTATTTGCACGTGATGATGATCGGAATCAACTCCTCCTCGCGTCAATATTTAAAGAGTTTTCAAGAATATCTACTCACAGATGTTTCGACGTGCCGCCACACGAAATCTACTTTGCCCTTTTTGTTAACATTAAAGAGTAGTGCCTTTCTGTGTCCATTTGATTCTATTAGGTCGATGCATAATTAATGCGGCTCTTTTCGCGAACCTATTTTCTCTACAAAAACTGATGTTTTTCAGATGGTTTTTTATAAAAACAATCATCTCTTCCTACTTGTTAAAGGTGCCATCGAAAACCACATCCACGTCCGTCATAATATGCCCTATCACCTCGAGAAAAGTTCGAATGCAGCACAGTTATTTCGCGATCTCAGTGAGTCTTTTAAAGATGGACCAATCAGCAAGACGAAATTGAAAGATTCTTCATATTCGTAAGGTGCGAGCTTCACAGATGAAGAAAGAAGACGTTGACCGTCAATTTCCGAGCGCCAAGAAATTTGGGCAGTCTGGAAGTTGATGAAAGCTCGACAGCGAGGATGTTCTCCGAACTCCTCGATATAAACCGTTCGACCATGGTACTCTCTCTAAAAGACTCAGGAAAAGATGCAGACTGGCGAATTGGGTGAGCACGAACTCCCAGACAGGAATGATGTTCAATTTCCACCGATTTTCTGTTACAAAACGAGGAGGGTCCATTTCTAAGGAATCTCTTCAATCGAACCTCCTCCTCTCCCACGGCTGCCAAGAGTTCCTGGTCGTCGAAATTTGATCGTAGAGCTCTTCCTCCTTCTTCACCTTTCGGATTGCACCTTCCTACTTGAACTACATAGATATTTTACGATTTGGCTTTGCTGGGTTTCCTTGAGCCAAGATTTCGTTGAGATCGCGGAACGACTGTTGCACTTCAAGTTTTCTCAAAGTGGGTGAGCATGAGATGGTTGATGTGGATACGATTTTCAATAGCACCCATACTGAGTGAAAGAAGAGGACTATTTGCCTGGAAAAAACCGTTCAAGAAGCGTCAATTTTTGACGAGAAAAGGGGTCGCGAAAAAATCCGCATTAGTTATACACCGACCCAATAATTAATTTGATATCAGTAAAAACAGAAAAACACGCATCCCCATTGATTAGCTTGTTTTCGTCGACCTCTCACTGCTTGAGAACTCGTTATCATAATTTGTAGATTTTGAAAACAGATACGATGAAGTTCGATGAACTATTTCAACTCAACAATTCCACCCTTTAAAACGCATCGAACCTCCCAAATGAATCTTTGCAAACGATTATGAGAAATTCCAGCAAAGTTCTGCCTTGTGAATTTTGTGAAACACAATCTTGAGCAAAGTTTGATGCACGCGGATTCCTCTTTAAAATATGGTATTAATTCCAGGAAATCGCGAACTGTTTCTTTTCATTCCTATCTCCCTCATTTTTGGTTACATTTGCACTATGCAATCGACAGCCAGTATACGTACATTTCATAGATTTCAAAAACTGGTGCGATTGAATGGCTTCGCGGTGATGCTTGGAATTTGAAACATTCAAGATTTCTGAAATTGATAGTGAGTAGTCTGCAGTGTTCTAACCGCCACTGTCACGTTCACAGTCCTGAATCATACTGGCTTTATTTTGAAGAGTGCCTGGGATTCCTTCCGCAGCTGCGGTGGGTTTTCTTGTAGGATGGAAGCGCTGAATCCAGAACTATTACTTATCAATTCAGAACTAATGCTTGTCAATCTAGCAGTAATTTTCCAGTACTTGACAAATTCATTTTTTTTACTTTTAACGTGAAATTTGGCAAGTTGAAAGGCTACAAGCAAGGGATGTCAAGAATGTCTAAGATTTTCCTAGGCAAAAAATTTTTCGCTTGTAT
Organism: Ancylostoma caninum; assembly: GCA_037903475.1. Lineage (NCBI taxonomy): Eukaryota > Metazoa > Nematoda > Chromadorea > Rhabditida > Ancylostomatidae > Ancylostoma > Ancylostoma caninum. The sequence continues at coordinate 56,538 of JBAJFG010000503.1, read as the reverse complement.
TGCGTGTGTCTCCTATCAAAAGGAAAGGATGACGATTTTTCTCAAATGTTATCAGTGGGTTCAGCTCTTTGTCGAGTCGCCGCATCGCGATGAATGTGTTTTGCTTAGTGACAGCTCTCGATGCCGAGATTCCAACATATTCTCCAATGCGTGCTCTGTAACGATTAGAGAGACATTTATGACGACGTTTAAGACTGATTTCATTTTTTAAGAATCAGCTGGTGAGTACCCTGATGAGCTGGATGATTGCTTAGGATCTCGAGCGTGTGTGAATGGCATTTAGCTATCTTCTATTTTTCCTTACCTGCTAGATTCGGATTTCTCTATATCCTGTTACCACTATGTGTGCATGCATGAGTTATTCGTTGGTTTGCATGCTTCCTGTCAGCATTTCTCCGACGTATATCCCATTCTTACCCTCATTACTTCGACATGACTGCTCCCGTAGTTACACCCTTATGTTCAACCCCATTATGTACCAGAAATGTCACCAATCTTTGACAAGACCATTAACACACGCCAGCTTTTTTCCCCTACTACAGTTTCGGATGGAAATATCAGTACGGAAATCAAGGTTTGATATAGTTTTCCCTTTCATCACTTCAATTCTACTGAACTTCGAGAACGAGGTCACGTCATTCAAAAACACAAAAATAAAAACACAAAAATAAAATTTACTCATCTGATCAGATGAAGATGGGGAGGGGGGGGGGGTGGACGACTAAAGTTGTTATAAGTAGTCTCTTTCAAGTTTTTGAGTATTTGTGCACGATACCTACTTTTCTCGTTACTCTCTCCAATTGCTGCACACTCCCTTGCGTTCTCCTTCTCTGACGTTTTTACTACTATCGCCTCTAGTGAAACGCAGTATAAATAACATTTCTTCATTGTGAATCAAATGTCAGATTTTTTTTCGGAGTGGTGAGTCGTATCGCCGAAGTATTCCATGTCTCATCCCATCACTTTTCATTCTCTCTACTGTTATGACTGCACACCTTCGCTTTATCACTTTCTCCTTGATTCCTTCTGAATTTTCAAGTTTTTAATGAGAAGAAACTGCTTGCTTTGAATGCTTAGATAATTGTGTAGTAACTGGGAAAACTGACTGGGAAAAGCCGGAGCGACAACAAATTGATAAATTGAGTAGAAAGGAGGGTAAATATTAGGCTCTGCGTGATTACCCACTGTTTTTCACATCTTCTTTTTTTGCCTATGAGGAATAAATTCAGGTTTTTTTCGTTTCATTCTCCTCAATGCCCACTTTATAGGAAGTCAACAGAAGTGGATGTAGAAATGTTTGGCCAGATGGAAGGGGCCGGGGTCTCTGCTACGTCGGGGACCTAGATGGAAAAATAGAGTCATCGAAAATATTCATCCTGATTTCAAGATTTGATAATCAATAGTAGATACCCAAAACCATAACAATAAGAATGCACGATAAAAAAATAAACTAATACAGAGTTTTTAACCATTTTATGAAGTATTTTTCAAAAGTTCTGTCGTTCGTCCCAAGTTTTGCCCCCCCCCTCGCCGTCCGTCCGCGACTAAAGAGCAGGCATCAATCCATGTTCATTAATGCTGTAGTTGGCCACTACAAGAGTAACCACCGCGAACCAGTCAATGCGAGGTTTCCAGCGAAGGAGGACTCAGTAGGTGTCAGCCACTACATATTCTGGCAATGGAGGCCCAGATATCAAATCAGGGAGAGGTCGATCACTAGGTTCTGACGTTGAAGTGCTTCGTGTGGTTCTGGAAGAGAAATAATACTCAGTCATCCGAGACCCAGCGATGGACGCTAGCGTTCTAAGTTTAACACTGCTTGGTTCTCAAAGCTTTTCAAAAAAAGCTGGATGAGTTTTGGGCGAGTTCTGTCAATAAAAACACTGCTGAAAGAGTTTGGCTAATTGACGAGCTTCTTCATGGAAGAAAGGCGGCAGTTATTTACGTGTAGCAGTCTAATCTTCTCTTATATTTAGTATATGAATAAGTAAAATAAGAGTAAGAAGTATCTGTACTCGAAAGTGTTACCACTCTTTTCAAAACATAAATTAACGAAATCCTAATTTGGTTCGACATTATACACAATTTTCTCCTCTCATAGTATGAACAGTAGCTAGGGCGCACTTCTAGAAGCGGACCCATCCTAACGTTGACTGATATATTTCTACTTAGCAATCCCAAGGGACTCTGGGAATTTGATAATCTTGCTCGAACTGAGTTCATGCCAGTGTTATGCTGAAGAAACCTAATAAATTTCCAATATGGGCTCTAATTTCTTCCTGGTAGCCCGTCCACTGCTGGGATTTGGTACAAAGGTACGCATTGCAAAGGCCTTTTGATCGCTATTCTATGTTCGCTGTTCTAACAATTACTACTAGAAACTCATAGACCTCTTTCTTACCCAATTTTCGGTTCAAAAATTTCGAAGTCGTTCTGTTGTCCTATTTTTCTTGCCTTGTAATGTCAATTACCCAGTTTTGACCTAGTTCACAAGAGAAATTAATGCTGTGAACGTTTCGGTGGACGTCGAGTATTTCCTACGTTCTTTCACGACGTTTCACAACGCTTGCTTTGCACGCTCAATTCTTAATTCATCCTCCCTTCCCTATTGCTACCCCTGTGTGTAGACTTTCATCTTCGTCCTTTCCAACCAACAACGTACTCATACCATTCGCATACGTCAAACATGGAGACTGGCTCGCACATCGTTGGATATTATCATTCATGACTCTGGGCTGACCATATCAATCGGGCAGGAATGTCAAGGGATACTAGAGTTGTCTCCTATTGTTAACTGGTACATTATATTCTCCACGATTCAGAAGTACAGAACACAGTCAAAAAGAGAAATTGTATTAGAATGACGAGGAAGACCTCACCAAAATTTCTATATTTTTAGTGGCATAACTGCCATCCATAGTAGGTAATGGGAATTTTTTTAGGGAGAAACATTGATCACCTTCTTCCTGAAAGATGGGTCCTGTACGTCAAAGAATTCAGCGGCTCTCCTTCTTCCTCTCGCTTTAGTGCCACTAATTTCGAAAATGTCTTTTTTTTCGGCAGGGAAGCTTCATACGAGAACCAAATAATAACTAGAGAGGACCAGGTCAGAAAAAAAAACTCCTGCCTGGGAAAAGCAACTCGAACAGCAGTGTGTCCTTCTGCTATGAGCTGAGGTCGTGTAAGGCGAGATTGCTCCTAAAAGATCATAAATCCGGGTTTGAAGCGAGCGAATCGGATGGGTCAGATGGAGTACTTCGAATCATCTCTCTCAATTGCTTTAGTGATGTTGCTGACACTAACGCTGATTGAGAAGGCTCGCAGCGGGTCGAAAAAGGTAAAGAAAATGCCTTCTTTGAATTTGAGGCACGATAGCAATTTCTGTTCCACATTTGACAATATTTGAATACCCATAGTGGAATGGTTCAGAAGATGTCTTCAAATATCCCTTGGACTACTTGAATATTCTTTCTGTCGACTTAGCTGGATCAAACGAATCTTTAAGAAAATTCGGGTAGCACTTCCCCGCCAAATTAAATCTTCTAGCGGAACTTCTCAAAAACCATTGACCGCACAACTTCGCCAAGGTCATTAAGCTGCAAAGATGATAAATATGAAAAAGATCTTCTCCTCCAGCCACTCCCGTGAAGCTTTATTATCTTTGCAGGTTTAGCACAGAGAGCTATTGCATGCACTAGATTTCTGTGTCTGTTCTAGATCTTTCTTGGGCTCCCTTGTTGATCGTGAATCATCATTAATCATCGTTCCTGAGAAGTATCAACTGTTGGGGGTCGTGATCTTTCGCTGTAAAAACATGTATAGTCTTGTACATATGTATTTGTAACTTAGAGAGTGCATCTGTAACTTTGTCTGCAACTACGGCTATAGCACGGCTTCGACAGCAAACCATGGGTTCGGTTGTGATGGGAAGACGTCGCAGGATTCGCATGGTAGGGGATTTCACTGAGTGGCAATAGGAAAGCATCAAAATGGAAGGAGGGTATCCCTAATTTGCGAACTAATCCGCCAAACACCTCCTCTCCTAGTGCATCCAATTTGTATTGACTGTATCACTGTGAGATCCCAAGTTAAAGGTAACACTCACCAGGTGCACCACGATTATGGCGGTGATGGCTTTCCGCTGACACAATGACCGAGCGCATATAGCTAGCGAGGGCGGTTTACTCAGCTCCGCTGGTGTCGTTAGCCAAACATGAGTAATCTGTCAATCTCATAACTCGCATAAGGATAGAAAAGGCATGAGATTACTGGTAATCGTTAGATGCTCACTTCTGCTCTTCATTCCAGGATTTCGGGCAGAGAAACAAAACGCTTCTAGGGCCTTCCTAGCAGATGTTTGTGCTTCATATGTTAGGATTTTACACTTCACGTTGAAATCGTTTGAGCACGTCATCCCTTATATGCTTCGCAGGGGGTGTTATTAAACTCTCCCGTTTTTTACTAGCAAGATGTTCATTTATACGTACATGCAGTGAATAGCCGCTCCCTCCAATGTATCGCGCATGGTAATCCGAGCATTCTATTTCACTCCTATTTCCATGCAGTCTCCTATTTTCCCGTAGGGACAGATAGCACAGTTTTCCGACATACAGGTTCTGTCACAGGAGCGATTGCGAACCAACTGACGCTTGATGTTGTCGTTAGGGATATTAGTCAAAGCAATATCATTGTGCAGTTGAGCTCGGACTAGACACTGCCTGATGGCGGAGCTTTTCCTATCAGAAATAAAGGGCAGGCATAACAGGAGCTTATTACCGTGTACGTCAGTTGAACTAGCAATGCGTGGCTTTTTCGATCTTCTCAGTTTTGCTTGACAAACGAATGCCCCTTTCAGAGGTTCCTGCAGTTCTGTTTCACCTCTGCAAACATCGGTAGCGTTTTGAGCATGTTGTGCCCAGACAAACTTTCGGAACTCCCGCGGAAATATGACGTCACTCGTCGATTTTTCCGGAAGTTCCGCATGGAGACGCGGAGAAAAAAAGGTAGCTTCGGAACTTCCGCGGAGCTTGACAGTTTTCAGAGCTTCCTCGGAGCTTCAAGATAGATAGATTGATTTAATAAACTAACATATCAAATGGCATGTTTTCGTCCAAACGAAACCTCTAGTGGTAAAACTGGCGCTACGTAGTGAAACGGTTTTTTGGGGTTTGTCACCCTACATTTTTGGTGTCGGAGCGCGTAGAAGTGTTCACTACTCTATGTTGGTCGATTTTACCTCATTGCTTGAGTTAATGTTGGCTGCATAGTGCTCGAATTACATCACTCTTGTTCGATTTCGGAAGTTCAGCGGAGCTTGTTCGGAACTTTCGCGGAGCCAGTTCGGAACTTCCGTCCGGTCACCCGCGGATGTTCCGAACAAGCTCCGCGGAAGTTCGGAAAGTTTGTCTGGGTAAATAACAGCGCGTTTCACCGCTGTCGGTTGTGCAGAGGCTGCATGTACGATGATGTTCGAAAAGTTCAAACTACAACAGAGAAGAGCGACTGGATGTGAAGAGGTGCAGTGCAGTGGTTTGATTGGTCGATTCATGTGTCTGTCGCGACTGCAGCCTTCAACAAGGTTTATAAGCTTGATTGGGGCAGCTGATTGTTATAGGAGCCCACAAACTGTGAGGAGGTGGTGCGAGATGTCACACTGTGCATCGAATTTGAAACAACAAGCTGGACTTAAAAAGCATGTGCGTGTGGTGCGGTCGCGTCAATGCTCTTCAACGCCTCCCCAGAAAAACATAAAATCCAGATTCAGCGTCAAATTCAGGTCAAATCAGCTAATCAGTGGACATAATTGCGGAAAATGTCATAGGCGCACTCCCTAAGCTAACAGGTTATGTGTACCAAATCCTCATGAGAAAAAAAAGTGGCAACTGTACCACTCTAGGAACCCGAATAGAATAAAAAAATTCAAAAAATATAATTTCCAATATCAGGTGAAAAAAAAATAAGAACGAAAACACAGACAGAAATAAACAAACACAAAAGCTTTATTCATTTTGAATATAAAGTATCTTTAGGAATCCGGCGACCCATATATGCGTCCGCCACTGCAACTCCTCTATTTTATTCGTTGTTCTCAAAGTTCTAGTTGTTGCTGCGTTAGCTGCCTCTCATTAACCAGCGTCGACCCCGTTCCTAATTCACCACATCGACGAACGGCGCCGTTTCGAGCACACTTCTTCTTGAGATAGTTTTTAATAGCCGCATTGATTACGTGCACAAGCGGTTTTGCACGCGGACCCAAATGGTCAAAATTTTTCCTTCACAGTTTGTATTGACCAATGATCCTCAATAGCAGTTCAAACGAATAAACTCCCGGTTACACAGTATTGAATGAGCAATAGAAATAAACTTAGTTTAGTGTCTACACAAAATTTCCTAAATCTTTTTTCAAGATGCCTTGCTCCAAGACATGAGTCTTTGGAGTATAATCATACATCTCAAAGAAAATCTTCAAAAAATTAGCACCTTGGGAAAAGCAACCACATCAAAGTTCATATAAAATCATTCACTCTAGCCCACACAGTGCTGCGATAAGGAGTCCTTTTTGATGGTCTGCTTGCCTCTTTTCGGCCAGATATCAAATAGATTTAAAACACCTTTACAACATATGAAGATCATGCAAGCGTGGGCATTCGAGAACAGAGAACATTGGCTGTACGTGATTCCTTTCTGAAGAAATGACCACACTGAGCGACGTGATTTCGCCTTGAATTTCCAAACTGCAATGATGAACACTCAAACAGACGTGTAGAGTGGTTTTTGTTTCGTGATGAAGATGGATCTTCTCCATATGATCGAAATCGGTACTTTTTTGAAGATGCAAAAAATGTGCGCATGGCAGATTGCCTACCACTCGTATGAAGTGCATGTGATAGGCAGTTTTCCAGCCGTTTCGGTGTGGATTGTTCAAAGAAGCCGGCGGCCCTTTCTTCGCGAGCACTTTTGTCTCTTTAATAGGTTATGGTAGTTCTGGCCCACATCCGTGTTTTTGCACCTCTTTTTTTCCTTGTGGGTTATCTCATCTTTAGTTTATGATGCAGAGCATCACAGGTCCAGCACGTTCGGCTGTTATGAATCTTATCATATCCTTGGCCTAAACTATAGGGGCGACTGACGTTGAAAGATGGCTTGCAAGGAGGCTGCGGCTGCTCGTGCTTTGAGCGGCCAGGCGACTGTCCGGTCCAAGTATTGGAGCACACATTTTATAGGATTCTAAGGATTCCTGTGCAGACTAAACGCAAACAAATGACATGATATCTTCACTAACAAAAAAACTAAGGGAGTACTGCAGGTATTTGAACGGAAGACCAAGACTTATGTACCGCACGAAAGTTTACGCGGAAAACGCTTTTACGGAAATTTCATGGAGCTGCTGTGAAGTCCAGATTTCAAGATTGGGCTTGAGTATTGGAGTTCGGGGAGATCTAAGAGGGCCTACAACTGCATGCTCAGTATTGCCAGAATCGATGTACGGCGCAAAGAATATGTGCGGGGAAGTCCTCAGGTCTCCCTCTAGGTCTCTCAGGTCGACCTAAGTCACTTGATGAACATACACTTTCTTTGTTCACATAATTTTTGGGCTTCCGTAGCACTCTTTTTCCTCAGGGTCCGCTTCATTGTTCAAGTACCTAATAGGTGCAATCCATGAAGTGTGGAATTCCTACGAGTTCTTGGAGTGTTGCTAACTAGCACTAGGCATAGGGAGCATACACTTTTTTAGTTCACATAAGTTTTTGGTCATTATAAGCGAACACTTGTAGTACCCCCTTAGTTATTTTGTAACTGAGGGTTGCAATTCATTCCGCTGCGTTTACGCTGCTCAGGAATCCTTGGAAAACTACGGAGTCCAAGCCAGTAGAATATGTGCTCCAATCGAACGACGTCGCGGACTAGTTTCAACGCGTCTTGCCCTGTAACCTGTTCATCCTCGCATTTTGAAATGATCATTTCATGGGCAATCTATCGGGTAATTTATACTAGCTGCGTGCGTCAGACGCACGCGTCAGTTCGCGTAGGAACTTCCGTGGAGACTGGTCAACGCAGCGTATAAATCCTCAACGAAAAAACGTACGGCCGCCTCGAGGCCGCAAACGCGTGTCCCTGAGCTGAGTCAGCGGTGCGACTGGCCCCATCTTTCATCATATAGACGCACGCGCGTCAAACACACGCATCTAGTATAAATTGCCTTTTGATCTGCTCAATTTCCTAGTCCATTCCTTTTCGGATTAAAGGTTTTTCTTCAATATTATGCTTTTTTGCGTCAGAATGTAGTGTCTTCAGGTTCCTTAGATTAAAATTCAAAAGGTGAACTCGTTCCCCAGCAGTAACTGTTCCCCGGGACTCCAATTTTCGAAGTGGGTTAATGCCTCCCTGGTTTTTCAAAGGAGGCTTGGTTTTGATTTTAGCCCGGAAACCTCGTGCCGGGGCCTGGTCCAGGCCACGCTCCAGAACCACAACGCCCAGCTGTTCTGCCGCAGCGCGTAGATGGTGCGGCGCGGTCTCGCCTTCGGGTGTGCAGTAACGATGAGGAAACGACTCTGCAATAGCAGAAAAAACCATTAAGAAATTATGTAGAAGAGATCAAGTGAATTGTGGAACATTTGTTCCCTTTTCTAGCAAAGTTCGAGATCTTTGCAATTCTGAACTTCCCATAGGAGTACATTTTACACAGATGTCGCAAATAACAGTGTTAACTGCTAGATCGATAATTTGGAGCTGCTGCAATGAACCCGGTGAAATGACAAGCAGACAGTGACCTAAAGACTCCAGTGAAGGGTCGGTCTACAGTATTTCCGTAGCCGCGACCAAACTCCGAGCTGAGTACCGGTCGTGGAGGCTGACTGATGTTTTCTTTTTCTCTAATACTTTTTTCCTGATATCGTACTATCTTCCAAACTTTCACCCAAGAAATAATGGATGTTCCCATTGTATGGAGATATGCCACTACGCCATATAGTTCACGATTACCCGCTTTTGTAACACAACTTAGGAGTTCATCGCAACTTCATCGCTCAAAATCTGATTTTGTTGTGTCAAGTTAAAAAAGCATCCTCGTGCCCATCAAATGAGTGAGAAGATAATCTGAGAACGTATGGGTCTTAACAGGGAAACCACCTATCGAAAAATGGGAATCATCGATGATCCCTGGAGAACGGGCATGGTGGCCGAGTAGTTAGATATTCAATACAGCTGAGTTCAAACGGAACTGCGTTTTCCTTGAAGACACGTCATACGAGCTTTGCTGGCTATGACCACGAGCCCAAGCCGTGAGGTTCTGCCGTGGACGTTCTGCCAAAGCGACGATCTCTTAGTCCGCTCGTCGTGCAGGGTGCGTGGAGATAGACATCAAATTTGCACATATCAGGTAGAAGTTGGCAAATGCTCTTGATATTCGTAATCAGCAATCAGTAATCGTTATGCCCATAGAAATGCTTTCAGAGAAATTTGTTTACATCTCACGTTTTGAGCTTTTGACACATTAGTGTAGTCAGTGAGGTGTGAATATGTAGACACCAGTGGCGGACCCAGCACTCTATTCCCCGTTTTTTATTGATTATCTCTTTTGTCATTCTTCAAATGGTTATTATTAATTATTTGCCACTGAAATTGATATTTTCTTGTAATCCTGTTATTTCATCTGGGTTCACTGGGTGACGGACTTGAAACCTTTTCCCACACCCCCTGTCTAGCGGCTCCTGCGTCCGGCATTGGTAGACACATCGTACAAGTGTCCAGTCATGTCCTCCTTGAAGAAGTACTAGAACACCAAATCACTGATATTCTCTACTTCCTGCCTTGTGTCTCGTGTCGCGCTGTTTACAAGGTTACTCTGACATTGAAAAATCACACTGAACTTTTAAAATCATCATCACCCCCTTCATCACACATGAATGAATGATTCTTTTCCAACATAATCGCCCGTTTTGAGAGAGCCCAGGTTTTTTTTTCACACTGAGGAAATTTCAAGAGGGAAAACACGAGATGGTTGCTCCTCATTCATCATGACAGTAAATCACGAGCAGTTCTCTAGAAACCAGTCAGAAACTACCACTTCCCGTCGCGAAAGTGGAGCGGAAGGATTCCCGAATTTCACTTTAACCTTTCGCAGTTGCGAGCCCGCATGTTCTTGTTTGTTCTTTGATAAGAGCTTTGTGTTATTCACCACTGTTGAATACAATTACATACGCCCGAAAATATGCTCCTACTATGAAATTTTCAAACTTATCGCGCTAACATTTTGATCAAATGCCTTGGTTTATTCGTTCTGCTCAGCTGATAAGATAGCACATAATACTCTTTAGCACTCCAGCATGTCCAGACCAAGGCCCAACTAACCCTTCTTTCCCGCTGGAGACTTGTCCAGCATTTACAGCTCTTTATGGTTTCACTTTTGATCATGATGTCACGAGTAATAAAAAGTCAACGTCGTGCCTTTTTTCCTTCTTCGCATCCCGCTTATTTTTTTTATCTCGTGAGTCGAATCTTTACTGGATCATTTTCAACTCATAATTCATCGAATCTCCTAGGAAGGGGCCCGGGCCCATGTCATATGTTTGTATAACCTCCTGCCGCGTTTCTGGTGCAGAAATAGCCAAAAAACCAGCCCTAACAGCTATTTTAATAACTAAAAAGAGAAGTGGATGAGCTCCGACACAGATAGTAGGAAGGGGCGCACTATCGGATCCACAAGACTCCCTAGAGCCAACTCTCATGATGAGTGGAGGAAACACTAGGGATCAGAAGAACTCATTATCTCATTCCCCCCACATAGGACCGTTGACCTACTCTTCTGGGCTATTTTATGGACTTATACTGAAAAAGACTGGTACCCTTCAGCGACTCCTTTGGTGTCACTCAGTTTCTTGAAAATATGGTGGTCTACTTCACTTTCCTATACAATACGAACCAAAGCTCCCCCGTGAAATAATGTTTTAGCACAGCTGTGGTCGCTCCGTGGATCTACGTAGTTGCTTCCTGGATCTGAAAAACGATAACGAATTAATTGTCAAACGTATTCTTAGCTTCACCTCATCAGATGAAGGCTAAGCAGCATGTTCTTTTACTGCTCCTTCTCACCTGCCGAAATGCCACCTCCATCCTGAATTATTGCGAAGTGTGCCCAAATTCATAAATCTTTACGGGTGTACCCTACCTTCCCACCGGCGAACGAGTTTCATGGAAGAAAGTTGTTTTCCATAAAACCTGCTGGGAAGCTGCGACCCACACAGCGAATGAACAAGAAAGGTTCTCGTCCACCTTTTGTGGGACTCATGGGTGTTCGTGGGAAATTGATTATAGTAAAAATACCCAAACCTTTCTCGAGCACCACATCTCAGTCCGAGATAAAAAAGAACTGCTGTAGTAGCAAGGTATTTTAGCAGAAAAAATCGTCCACTCCACACGGGTTTCGAGTCTTGAATTTTCCCGGGAACGTTCTTGAGTGGTGTCACCAGTCATCGCAGCACGAGAAGCTTCTCCTATCAACGAATTTACAACTACATATCAAAAAGAAAAGAATTTATTGCATACATGTTATGCTTAACTCATTTGAAGTCAAACCATCGAAAACTCATCCTTACATTTAATCCGCTTTCTGAATGATTTTTCATGAGCTTCTCATTTTTTTTTATAATTACATTTTTTTTATCCGGGCTATGGAAGTCAGAAAGAGTTCCATCCTAAAGCTACATTTATAGTTCATCGGATAACGAAGAAGTAAGGGTTTGCGCCCCATACCGCGTTCACATTCATAATATGCATTGCATATGAACAGGGCGGTAAGCAGTTTGTAACACCTTGTACACAGGTACGATTATTTTTCGGAATCTAGCAACGCACGGATAGCAGCCCATATTTCCTTGCACTGATCCTTGCCTTAAAGGCAGTGTCTCACCTCAGCCACACCGGCAGAGAATTCGCTTAAATTTCCGGCCGGTGTACAAGGCCTTCCCAGCAGGCTACGACCGCGACGCATTTTTCGGCGATGAGAACACCTATGGGATCAGAGAGATCAAAATAGGTGCAGAGAAGTCATGCAGTTTTCTTGCCGTGGAACTCGTCTGCGTCGAATTGGATTGATCCCTCGAAAACGGGGTTTTTTCGAGAGTTTTATTTGAAATCATATACATCGTTGAACTCGGCGCGTCGAGTAGGTGCAGATTGTATTGATATCCCAGAATCGAGAATGAGCTGATACACTGCCTTCAAGACCAATTTGTCACTGATAACCGCCGTGACTAACCTTCTATGACGACGTATGTTTCATTGTAGTTAAAAAATGACTTGTTTTCCATTTATTAGTCTGATTTTGGGACATACTATTATGAACAAAAAATTTCCAATAAGAAATTTCCAACAGTTGTACTTGTGAGATTACTCCATGCTAAGACGAACACTTTTCCCAGCCAGTGTATGTACTATGGCTTGCACTGCTGCATATATTTTGCTTAGGGCAGGTGTTCCGCTTCACTTTTTGCTAGTTTCAACATAGGGAGGCACCGGTGGCAATACTAAAAATCGGGTGAGTGTAATATATTAGTGGATTGGGATCGGAATATTCCCCACCGATTTCGTTATCAGGGCGTTACCTGCGAACTTCATGCACTGGCATTAGCAGGGCGCTCTGGGTGACGTGCCGAGCCGACTTGATCGTTCCTACGACGGTTCTTATCTATTGCTCAACTGTGCTCATTTCCGGTGGCTTTTTTTTTCTTTAACAATGAGCTATCCTGTCCTGAAACCGTGTGTACTTGAGCTCTAATTTATGGGTACACAACTCTTGTGAATATAGGTCTTCATTCAAGGATTCAACACGATTCTTGAGACTTAAAATATCGATGTGATGTTTGTTTTTACCTCATGCCACCTAAGGATGGAAAAACCGAACATAATTCGTTCGACAACCCCTTACTTTTCTCAGGAACATCTTTACACGAAGACCAACAGAGTAATAGCCGAAATCTCCTCCGCCTTTGCAATTTGTGCAAACATATACAGGCTGGATCGACGAGAGTTCATGAAAACAATGCCGCAATTCTCTAGTCCGTACTTCTTGCATGGGGGCTCTCGTGATCCTTGTGAAACTCTGTGGGGATCCTCTACAACTCCCAAGAGAAGCAATATTTCTTCTGAAGTCCCAAATTCCTGCTGGACCTTATTGGACTAATCGTTTCGTTTGCTTCATTTGCTCTTGTTCTCTCTGTCTCTGTGCTCTCTGTGCTTTTGCACTTTTCGTGGTCTCACTTCTGTCATTACAAATTCATGCGAACAGGGGTTTATGCAGTAACTACAGGGTAGTCCAAAGTTACGGATACTCACCAACAGATCCATATCTAGCGTTAGAGAGCATACTAACGATTCTGTTTTGTACACTGGATTTTTCACTCACCCTTGAACAGAACCTAACTCAACATTTCATGGATCCTCCTGATACCGGCGAGAGAAGACCTAAAGAAATAGAAGTAGGCGCCTCGTGGGGCGGAGAGTCTCCACAATTAGTCCCACCTTTCTGGAAGCGTTTGTCCCGAACATAGAATAATTTTATGGGTGCAAAATAAGATTTCGTTCTTGAAAGAATACTATGCCAAGAATCCCACATGGATGAATACTCAGAATAGTAGTTACGAGGGAGCAGACATGACTTCCGGAGCAGAACCGACCTAAAATCTCTTCTCGGAGTAATTTCCACCTTCCTTTTAGGTGTTTAGGTAATAGAGTGGGGCTTTTTATTCTTAGAAATTTCCGGTTTTTAATCTTGAAGGGCTATTTCTCTTACTAAACAGTGAGTCATGACGATTTATTTTGATATACACGCTCAAGGCGCTGTGAATCCTGGCGAACTACTTACTTGATCTTGTATCTCATAACTATTGTAAATGGTCTTTCACAATCATTCCGATGTTTTCTGCTCCCCACTCCTTCTACTTTTCGACTTACTGGAAACGAAACGCTTTTGTGAAATCCTACACTTCAGCATAACGCTTGCGCCTTGATCCCACGGCCGGGGTCGGTGGTATAGAGCATTGTTCTGAAAGAAGCTTCGCGATTGAACAGATGAACAGCAAGAGGTGGTACACAAAACGCTAAAACGCAATGTAAATCGGATAACGCGCACTGTCTCCGTAATTCTGGGCAACGAATAAAATATGATGGAATGCCTGGTTTCGTTTAAAGAACGTGATATCAGATTGTCTCGAAAGTTTCGGTAATGGATCCAGAGATTTCAGTACAAGGAATGAAAAGAATCGAGAAATTCATTTAGAGTATTCGTCGCCTTAGTCGATTCAACAGGCGTTGTGCCATACGTCGGGAAACAACTATGCCGCGACCCCATTTTTTAAATCTTTTCACCAGTACTCCTCTATTTTACCATACCCTCCTATGATAGCTGATGGCTTAGTCTCTAACGGCTCTCTATGAAGCAGGTGCAAGAGGAACTACAAGATATTTACCAAATGATGCTCTCGAAAGTTCTGCAAAGAGGGACCACGGAGGAGCTTTCTTCATGCGAACGTTTTTATTTAAAGGCTGGGTACATTCTGCAAAGCCTTCGAACAGCTTGAAAATTGTCATAAATTCAAGTGATGCTTTGTCTTCTATTTTGATTTCGCTGCCAAATTGCACACATCGTGAGCGTACAAAAGAATTTTCACATGTCCTTTTATTACGTTCCAATTTTCTGTTTGTTTTTCAATATGGCTTCAAGTCACAGCTTGAATGGCCTGTGGTTAGCACTGACACTCAGGAGGTGGGGTTTCAGCATGCGAGTTTTCTGTTGAGATAAATATTGAAGTGGCTTAATAATAGGTGTTCACGTTTTCCTTCCAGGGATGATCACACACTCGATCCCATCTTAAAACCGCCTCATTTCATGTACTTCTTATTACTGTATTGTATGCAACCCTTCCTGGTGGGACAGTGGAAGATTCGATTAACTAGAATAGGCACCTGATTTTGAATCGAGAAAAAAATAAATGTTCAGAAAATAAATGCTTCTCGGAAAAAATAGGCGCAACACCTAAATACTTTCCTCACATAAATAAGTCCTTGTGTTGGAAAACATCGTTGGTTGTCTTTGTTGGAGGATATCGTTAAAATTCACTTCACCTTTTCCCCAGTTGTCATAAGAAGAAAGATCTTTTCTTTCCAGAAGTTCTATCATGAGCAGAAAGAGTTCTGCTCGTTCACTGTCGCAAGGCCGCTCCAAAGGCGATGATTGCGAGCACGGCGACGAAGACGAGCGACAGGTGGAAGCACCACAAGGACACGTCCAACCACCGCGAGCACCTGATACGAGCAATGTTAAGGTTAGGTGCAGTCTCTTCGGTTGGACACTGCTCTCCAGGTTGCAAGCCAATCTGCAAGAGGAGCCCTTCGAGAAAAAATTTGTTAGGCCTTCGTTGCAGCACCATGGCGCATAATTGGGGTTCGTTATGGAGGACATCGTCCAACATGGGGATTCTTCAAGTTCCTAGACTAAACCCTGATGACTGCCCAACATAGCACTTTTTAACTTAAAATTCTAAGAAATTTTGTTCCATGAACATATCACATTGCCAGGCGAATATTCAATATGCTATTAAATACAAGGAAAGAGCAAGATGTTCATCCAACTTATCGGAATGAAACATATCTGCTTTGAGACTTCGTCCACAAAAATGCCACTGTTGTATACTATGTATTAAATTCGTCGGTAAGTTGGTAGCGTTTTTTGTTATTAGCAAGTTTTGTTGAAAATAACAACAATTACAACAACAAATTGATCAACAATGTAATCTGCGTCATTGTTTACGACTGCTTCCATGTTTTGACCAATTCATTGATGCCGTTTTGCCAGAAGTCTCTGTGCCTGGGTTCGAAGTAGTTGGTGAGCCAGTTTTCGAGGTCCGTTTCTTTGTCCCCTCATTTGGTTGCACAACGAGCGGAAAAGGTGATAATCGTAGGTACAAGGTCTGGAGAGTGGGGCGGATGAATTACAATTTCCTAATCGAGCTCTTGTAAAGCCGCCTTGACGACTTCAGCAACGTGGAGCTTAGCACTGTCGTGCAGAAGAATGACTTCGCTTTGTCGATTGGGTTAAGAAAAATTATTTATAAGAAAAATTATAAGGTAAAGCTATTGTAAGAGTTTTGTAGAGTGAGAAGAGCTTATCTTAACAGTATGTGTTATATCCTAACAGTATTAGTATGTATGTATTCTTTGACAAAAAAGCACAAATAATTGAACCATCGACCGCGTGCGTGCATAGCATATTCTACAATAAAATCCAAAATAAAAACGCTACAAACTTACCGACCAACTTAACATTTTTCCATCAGGACCTTGAAAACCAGTACACAAAGATACAAAACGGATAAAGGATAAAGAGGATAAAGTGGTCAGCGTTAATCAATCCCGTCACGCGGGATGCGCCACACGCATTCGACTTCGTCTGAGCATCGTAGAGGCGTTGAATGCTCATGTGTCCTAGACAGTGACTTGCGGGGGGAGGGGGAGGGGGGCATCTGATGTACCAAGTCAGTGCTTCCTCCTGCTAGACTCCTCTGGTACCAGTTTACGCCCCCGGGAGATGCACGGCTTGGTTGGCCAGGGGCGCGATCGAAACATCGACCGTGTGCGTGCATAGCGAGCCTCCTAATACTGCGCCACAAAACGGATAAGCTCAGAGATTCACTCTACGGGCCTCTCCTGAATCCCAGGGCGAGGGTTCATTATCGCATCACCGAGGAAAAGCAGGCAAGCAAACCAACTTTGACGTCTTACACATCATACCTATCTTTACATTCTTACTTGGAGTCAGGGAAATGATTGCTGGTTTTCATGGTTAGCAATCCGTGCATATTAGCCAAGGGTGTTACCCACTCGATCACTTATTTTCTTATGTTTTTACGCATCAACTCAACATGGCTGCTTGGTGAAACACTCTAGGAAATGCAAAGATATTGTACACACTGTAGCACCTTGTTGGGCGAGAAGGTAAGTCTCTTACAGTTCTAAAAATTTTTCTTGAAATCGTCTAGATTAAATGCTTTTGGTTACGCAATAGGATTATGAGTGAAAACTCTTCTCGGTGAAGGTATGCACGCTCCTCTCTGATACTGATCAACTATTAGACAGGTTTTTGGTCGTAAAAGTTGGCACATATGTATTGACGAATAGTAGAAGCTTTGTACAATATATTTGAATGAACAGGAGCAAGCCATAGAAATAGATCTAGTAAATTGTTATTACTTCAGTTGGAATATTCATATCTGATTAATTGAAACCCGAGGGCAATTGATATATTTCAGGTAGAACGCTCCGCTGACGCATTACCAGCTCCGGAAGAAGTCAAATATATACTGCCAGCCGAGTCAAGCCGTCCCAATGTAATTCATTTCTATTTGGAAGTGCGCGTGGTTCCCTTCTGTTATTTCTCCTTTCCTTCTGTCTGTGTTTATTTGTAAGTTACAGAGGAAGAATGCATGTGATTCGTTTTCTTCCAATCCCATTTGCAGAGTTATTCTCTATACTGAGTATACTCCTACACACGTCTTCCGCTGTTCTATCCTTCCCAATGAGATTTTGCCAAGCCATATGTACTATCAATTTATTTTAGCCGAAAACATCATTACCTATGCCGGAACCGCCCGCGAGGAAGAAAAATCCTCAGACGGCGTTCGATTTCAACTGCAAGAGCTCGAAAGAGGTGATCGCCCACCAGCTGAACATGGAGGATCGCGACCAGAACCATTTGAATCAAGATCTCAAGGTCTGTGTTTATCTTCTGCTTACTTCACCTGGAGCGGCGTCAATTTTGCGAGCAAGACCATAGTCGGGAAGCATTTTTCTTTCTTTTGATGTTTTTTCATGCCTTACCCATTAATGGTCCATTTAAACTAGTATAGAAAGTGAAAACATGCGTATGGGACACGAATATGTCCGCGCTTTCAATAACTCAAAAAATTTTGAGCAAGGTGATAGATGAGTGAAAGTATTCGTCGACACAGCTTTCGTTCCCTTTTTTCACGAACAAATTCACATATAGTGTGTAGATAACAGTTGAATAAGTCCCTACTCAGACAAAGTGCCGGAAATTCCGCAGCAGATCACCGGAGTTTCCGTAATCAGTCGGTTTTTCTGCTGTTCTGCTTCGGAATTTCCGGTATTCTTCTGCCGAAATTCCAGTATTCTGCTGCGAAAATTCCGAACAAATATTTTGCCGCGAAAATTCCGAAACGATGGTCACACACACACACACACACACACACACACACACACACACACACACACACACACACACACACACACACACACACACACACACACACACACACACACACACACACACACACACACACACACACACACACACACACACACACACACACACACACACACACACACACACACACACACACACACACACACACACACACACACACACACACACACACACACACACACACACACACACACACACACACACACACACACACACACACACACACACACACACACACACACACACACACACACACACACACACACTCTCTCTCTCTCTCTCTCTCTCTCTCTCTGTGTATGTGTGTTCACGATTCACGCATAAGCAGCGGGAGGAAGAAAAACATTGAATAACACTAAATGGTATTGAAGTTCCCTCATCAAAGCCGAAATTAGATGAGAGGCGCCCGAATTACCGAATTAGACGGTCACAATCCAGATAATGCGTGCACAAGCCGCTGAGTTCGAGATCCTACTAATGGATTTTGTATTCGTTACATAAAGAATGTGGAATACCGAAATTTTGAAATTGCGAGAAGATGTGACAGATGAGGAGGATGAGGAGCAACAACGATGATGTGGATAGGTGGTTATGAACCTTCGCAGCGAATTCGACCGGCCAATCTATCAGTGTGCCGCTTCATTAAATGACGTGTCCTGCTGCGAAATTTCCGGAGCTCGGGGCAGCTCTTTTCTTGTGCGGTTCCTCTGCGTTTCTGCTGCAGAAATACCGGGGCACTTTTTCTCTCTGGCTCCTCTCTGCCTGCGGATCTCTTTCTGCTGCTGTTTTTCCGAATGCCGTTTTATTCTGCTGCGGAATTTTTGGAATGCCTCTATTCTGCTGCGGAATTTCCGGCACTTTGTTTGAGTAACAGATCTATAGCAGATAGTCTCTAATTACATAAATAAATTTCTAGTCGAACCAACAAAACAAATGATAAAGCAGATCAAAATTTGTGCTCACAAGACCCATCACTGCTTGAAACCTCTAATGAAAGCTTATTGATAAAAAGAGCATTTTTCAGACGCAATTCCTCGACATTTTTGGAGAACCGGATCCCCAATATCACAGCGTTGCTTGTGTTTGGACCAATAGCTACAGAGTAAGTGTGAACAGTATCGCCTATCGAAGGTCACTGGTCAAACTCACAAGACTTTCGTTAGAATTCATCTTCATTGGACGTAGTTTGCCATTTCGAATGCATACGACCTGACTGTATTTTTCCTTTTGGACAATCTTGTGGTATTTCTTTTTCATTTAGGTGTTTGAAATAACACGGATTTACTGCTACAAAATACTTACTCTTATACTTGGTCTCCCCGTTGCATTTCTAGCTGGATTCGTATTCGCTCTTTTCTCGTTCCTACGGATATGGATCGTCCAGGTATGATGTGTACTGATTTAAAATCAACACACATGGAAATTTCTTCTTCGGAACTGAATCGTTAGCCGAGAAGTCGGCTTCTAGAGAACTGTAGTAGTAAGTGGAACACAAGGGCTTCCCGCCTGTAATCCCTGTCGAGGATGCCACTGTCAAAATGTTATTCGATGTCTGACTGCGTCAAATTGCGCGCGGTCGATCAGCTGCAGATGTGCGCCTAGCATCCACGTGATGAGACCTCAGGCGTCAAGCGGCGAGCAATCAAGCGCTTGAAAAACAGTATCTCGAAGCAGTGCGCTTTAACGACGGAACAGCGTATTTTGCCCCATTTCATCGTTAGATACGTAGGCGGTTCTGACGCGTGTTGGCCTAGGGCCATGAGTGGTCAACTGGGCCATATGCTTATGACCTCGTACTCCGGGAGCAACGCACGCAACTTGAATTTGCTCCTAACAGAGTGAAGCGTGGCCCGCTACTTTTGCCAAAAGCGCCGTTTCTCCGCCGAATTCATAAGTAGTTGTCATTCATACAGCGAAAGAAGGATCTACATAATTAGTACATGACACTGTTCCATTTTATTGCATAAGCATCGAATAAGATTATATCATAGAAAAAGAAGGTTCACTACTTGACTATTGCATCATCGTATTTAAATTTTTGTTCCGAAGACTCAGTCATATATAGCACCCTTCATGGCCGACGACGGCCGCCAATGTTGGCGACCCCTCACAATCGATACGCACCGGCGCCGCAGTCGCCAACATTGACCGCCGCCGCAGTCGCCAACATTGACCGCCGCCGATGTTGGCGATTGGCGACGCAAGGTGCTACACTCCTCGAGGACTATAGCGGCAGCGTAACACTTTAACACGTTTGCGACAGTGCGATCTTGGCATGCATTGAGATTCGAGACATGCGCTCTCGTTTAAGCTGTTCATGTTTGTGCAGTGCACGCGGTCCCACGTGACAGACATCGGGTGGTCGGCAGGTCGTGCACGCTGTCGAGAACGTGTTTCAAAAAAGTATCCGCTCAAATCCCTTGTTCGAGATTTTGGTGAATTTTGGGTTTTTGGGACCTTGAACTTATATCCAACAGTGAAATGGCGTGAAACAAACGAGGAACTCACAAAATCGGCTATTTCTCGTGCGATTAACCGCATCCCGTTTGAGACTCGTGGGTCCCGCCACGCGGAACTCGATCCAAGAGACCGCTGCGGGGGTACGCTGGCGCATGCAGAGAGATTTGTTCGTGAAAGACATGTGTGTTTACGACGTCGATTTTAATTTCTTGGCAGATAAGTCATGATTCCCTGAGTTCGTTGAATATTTATGACGTGCTGACAATGTATGTCACTACTGGCAGTTTGAATCGTTGTCAAGGATTTCAATGGTTGCTGTCTTTAATTCACCCCTGTGTGTATACTTTGAGAAAAATCCACCTCTTTCAGCTCGAGTTCGGTAGTGAGCCGATGAGCCGCACAGTAATACCGTCTAATGATAATCAAGATCAATTGCGCAGCGCAACGTCGCTCTAAACTTAGAACGTAGGGGTCAGAAAACCGGAAGGACCGCAGCAGAGAACGTCTCTGATAAATGAATAAGAATGCAGCTTGAACAACGTAATACATCCAGTAGAAACCCTAGCAGCATCCCTTTCCGATTACTGCTATCGTACTTTCAATAGTTGCTCAACCTTTCGCCCTCTTTAGCAGCAATTGCTGAAGGATGGCAGCAATTGCTGGGATGATGGCTGCAACTAGGAGGAGACGCTGCCATAGGGGTAGATGTGTTCACTGTTATTAGAAGCATTACATCAGCTGTGTATCATTGATCGGCAAATACCAACATAGAGCTATGCCTCCTATAGTAACGTAATTACTGGAAATCACAATCACTCAAGACAACAAATGTCTGTGGTTTTGTACCATGTTCCTTACCATAGCATCAAACGTTACTATAGCCTAAACGGCTTTATAGTGTAAACAGTATTTCGAAGCAAGCCAGTCGTATCTAGTTCCACAGAATTTCATGCTTGGTTTAATTTCTTTTGGAGTTATTAAAGTTTAAATAAACTGTGTGAACATTATTTTGGGACACCCTCTATTTTACCGGCCTCCTTTCTTGAAATTATTCCGCAGCAAAATGTTGAAGGAATATTTTACTCGAAAATACATCACATGAAGGTGGCAAAATAGTTATTGGAGAGGTTCTGCCAGCAAGTATGTTCAAGTAATAGTTATGTTTGTAGGAGAAACGACAATCGTTTGTACTTTCAGCCCACATTCGCCCTTGTACGTATCGCTCTTGCTCAGCTGCTCACTATTTGGCCGACGTTCCTGATCTATATTGTCCGTCCCTTCTTCTACTCAGTCGGAGCCGTCTTTAGTACGTTCCGATTACACCGATCCGATGGCCCTGTCATTCGAGAAGTTTGGGAAGACGTCTAAAGTGCGGTTTCACGTTACGAACTGTGAGGTATGGTGGAGGTTTGGGCAATGATTTGAACATACTTATGCTGTGGCAATATGACCAAGAAGTGTTAACGCTTCTGCTTGTTCTCAGATATTGTGTAAATGGTCTGTAAAGTAGGCCCCGCCGCATACAGACCAGCTACAGGGAACGTCAATCACGATCACTACTCCAGCGGCCTGGAATGATGTAGCACTGACATGGCGTTGGCGAGGCAGCACTGTTATCCACAGCATCCAGCTGCGCCACGTGGGTGCTGCGGCGCTCCAAGCCGCTGGAGTAGTTATTGTGATTGATGTTCCCTGTATACCGTAAATAAACGTATAGTTTCGATCGTTTATGAGATGCTATGGGATTGATTCCGCTTACTGTTTCAGTAATATTTTCTATGTGCTTATAACTATGTGATTGGTGATCGCAACCCAAAATTCACTGTTTGATCTATGATAATAGAAACGTAACAGCATCGTTGGAATGGAATACTATCCTACATTGATCTAAACAGTATAGCTCATGTTTACTCTTAATTGTCTCAATGTACCATTCAATAATGTAGGTTTTTTGTCTTGTTATGTTAATTGTTTCAGGAATGTTGGAATAAAAGAATATATGTGTTCTATGTAACAACAGGACGACAACAACAAGAACAACATATTCAAATGGAGAATACAGAATGAAGAGGAGGACATTTTCAAATTTAGAAACTACATTGAACTTATGTTTATGATAGACCTTATTTCTGCCTGAGCACTCCATCGCTGTGTTCACCTCTTTTTTTTAGTTTTTAGTGGGCTCATTTGTCGCATGTATCCATTCGCGGGAGATTTTCCATGAAAACCGATCAACGCAGTATGTACACCTCTAATGCAAGAACTGCGCGCAAGCATGCGCCTCACCTACGTCTAGAATGCGTGGAGGGTGGATCGAACATCGAAAGAAGCTTGTGATTTGGAATTAAGATTTTTTCATGTTTTTTCTAACGCTGTGCAATGCGGCGCTGGAAGTTTTCTACCAGCTAGCTAATTCCTCGCATGCATTAGCTTTGGAGGTGCAGTTTGCCTCAGTTAAGGGGACTACCAATATAGCATCTACATTATATGAGATGAAAACGGATGATTTCATTAAAACACATAGAAGCGCAAGCTAGTTCTTGAGAGACTCAAGCCATTCCCAGAAGTCTCATGAGGGAAATCACCGACAAAAAGCCCAAAAATGAATGAAAGAAACGATTACAACGGCAGCATCCGCAGAGAATGACCTGTTCACCGCCTTGCCACAGCAGCAAAGAAGGGTCCATGGCCCCATAACACTCTTTTCGGCAGCTCTCAGAATGACAAAGCATTCAAAAGGATTCCCTTGCATTATTTGCGGCAGCATGGTCGCGCGAGCTCGCACTCCGATATTGCGACTCAAACGTAGGGCGCGATGTGCCGCAGCAAAAATGTCGAAAGGCCTTCAGAGTATCTCCAGTTCAAAATAAATCAAAACGAACCAACGCTGTAAGAGATAGCGTTGGCGAAAATGGTATGTATCGATTGCCTCGATGCATTGCCTTGAATCGCTTCCAAACGGAGCGCGTCGCTTGCCATCGGTACTCACAGAAGTCCGAAACGAAAATCGGTGGCGATAATGGAAACGAAGACTATCGATCGCTACCTCACATCAACTCCAATCTAACATCATCTTCTCTCCGGCCTGAATCTGTTCATTCGCATTACCCATGCAACTGCTGGCGACTGCCGTCACGATGGTGCCGATCACCGGTGGGGATGCTCTCGAGCTGTATTCAAAGGCAGCACCCACGAAACTTTTCGCTTCTTAGATCTTGATCCAATCCGCTGTGCAGTCAATTTTGCATGAAGAAAACCAGCTATAACTTTTTTCGTCACGAGTAGTTCTCCTAGATAAAGATTGGTAAGGGTCCAGATTTTTCTGGCTTCAGACCACCACAGTGTTGCGAAACCTTTCTGCAGTGCAGTGCGTAGACAATGGTGGAGTGAGAGATGCGCAGACGTCATACGAAAGACCGATTTATGGAGCGAGATGGGAATAGATCCTCGCGAGACCCGCAATTTCGGAATCCTTGCATAGAGGCTGTACTACGCTGGCAGTCTCACAACCAACGGATGAAACAGAGCTAGCAAGACTTCAAGGCAGCACAATATACGGAGCAGGATAGCCACTCTTCACTCAAAACTAACTGTTGCACTATAGAGCAGCATGGGCGAGATCCGTGTGCGGCCTGAGAGCTGTCTTGGCTTAATGCAGCGGTGGTATCCGTCACACTTTCCAAATGCCGCACGTTCTCGTCCGAGCATTCGTCCGAAAACTCTGAGCGATTCTGCAATCACAGAAGAGATTCCAGTTGTACACTCACATGCATAGAAAAAGTGCATCATTATAGGCCTTGTGACACTTCCTGTGACCAAGTGTGTAATTATTCGAATTTTCTGGACAACTCCTAACTTCCTCCCATTGCTCTCGAGGTTTACAAAAGGTACGGGCGCACGGACGATAGGTGTGCCAGGGGCGAATAGTGACAGATACTGTTATGTCGGAGTAGGGGTCCACTGTGGCTCTGCTGGAAAAGCCAGAATACGGCTTCACCTATGGACGATGGGTCTGCTGTGGCCAAAAAGTGGGTGAATGACAGGAAACGGTTATGCCGATGGAATGGGGGTCCGCTGTGGCCCAGGTGTGAGGAACACCAGCATTCCGGTCCACCTGAATTGAGGATGGGCCTGCTGTGGCTTGAAAGTTAAGGGCGCTGCAGGATACAGAATCGTGGATGGAGGAGGGGATGCGCTGTGGTCTAAAAATGTGATGACGTCAAGATACAGGCTCGCGGATATAGGAGGGGTCCGCTGTGGTCCGGGTACGAAGAACGCCAGAATATGGGTTTGCTGTCCGCTAAAAGTGTGGGAATGCCGGGATGCGGTTATGCCGATGGAGTAGTAGTCCGCTCTTACCCATTTGTGAAGAGCGAGAAGATACTGGTTCACGGATGGAGGAGGGGGCCAGGAGTGAATAACGTCAATATATGGATCCCCAGATGACGTGGAAAACGCCAAGATGTAGATTCACTGACGGAGAAAGGAGCGCTTGCGCCCTGTAATTTGGAAGACTTGCTCGGATACGAGTCTGCAGATGGAGGATTGCTCCAGTACAGTCCATTAGCTGGAAAAACGCTAGAATGCGTGTACGCCCATTGAGAATAGTGGGTCTGCTGTGGCCCAGTAGATGGGAGAACTCCACGATATGGGTCCAGCGAAGGATGGAAGATGTGCTGGCGCCTTATACAAGTGTGGAAAACGGTAGACAGAGGATACCTCCTCAGCCCCTGTTTTAACCATCATTTTCCCACCATTTGCCATCTTTACCTCATCTAAAGACCTGCAACTCGGGAGCTTGTTTGTAGAATGACACAGCATTATTCACTGTGTTTACTGTTTCCAATCCATTCATCCGGTTTCGGTCTCGCTTGCGGTAAGTTTTTCTGGACTTTTACTAACAGGGACTACCGGACGGCAAACGGAGCCGTGGCGGTTGGGTCCCGTCGAAAAAGGGGCATGGAGTACGATGCCCCATGGGTGTGAAGGGCATACGCCGCTTCTGTTTACAGCCACGCACAATCACGATGAAGGTGGGCAGAGCTTACCCATAAGTGGGCGTGGCTTATGAGTATGTTCCGTACAATCCTCCACACATATCCAAATATTTCGCATCTAAAACACATACTTCTTCTTCTTCTTCTTAGCGTTTTTCCCGTTTCGCAGCGGGGTCCGCATTGCTGATCTTTTGACGCCAGAGTGCTCTGTCGTGCGCTTGGTCGGGATGGATCCCAGCCGTCTTGAGGTCACCGTGTACGGTGTCAAGCCATCGTTGCTTTGGTCGTCCTTTAGGCCGCTTTCCTGGTACCTCTACGTCGAAGCCAATCCTACAGACTTTGTCGCCATCAGCGCGAAGAACGTGACCAAACCATCGCAGACGCGCCTCACGGAGCTTGTCGGCTATCGCAGCTACCCCAAATCGCTGTCGTATGTCCTGGTTGCATATGCGATCTAGCTGCCTAAAGCCACCCATCCACCGCAGCATCCTCATCTCAGTGACACTGATTCGGCGTTCCATTTCCTTAGTGGCGGGCCAGCACTCGGCACCATACAGCGCGACAGGACGTACCACGGTACGGTAGATCTTCGACTTGAGCCGGTCTGGTATGTCCTTGTCGCACAGCACACCGGTCAGCGAGCGCCACTTCAACCACGCAGCGGCGACGCGTGCGGTGATCTCATGGACGAGGCTGCCGTCTGATGAAACCACTGAGCCGAGGTATTTGAACGTAGCGGCTCGCGGAAGATCCGTGCCATTAACTTTGATAGTGCCAGACTCGTGCTCGTCGGTGGTCAAATACTCGGTCTTCTTAACGTTGAGGCGGAGGCCGAACCGTGCCAGCTGGTCACTCCACGCTTGCGTCTGTCGTTCAAGTTCACCCTTGTCTTCGGATGCAAGCATTACGTCATCCGCGTACAGCAGCGTCCACGGCGCTGGTCTGTGAAGCTCCTTTGTGATGGCATCCATGACTACGATGAAAAGAAGCGGGGAAAGGGCTGAGCCTTGGTGTACGCCCACGGTTATGGGGAACTCCGTCGATGTACCCGCGGCCGCCTGCACTTTACTCCTGTGATCGGCGTAAAGAATCCGCACCCATTCGATCAGCTCTTCGGGAATGCCGTGAAGCCGCAGAGCATACCAAATGACTTCGTGGGGGACGCGGTCAAAGGCCTTCTCCAGATCTAGGAAAGCTAGGTGCAATGGTCTTTTCTTTTCACGATGCTTCTCGATCAGGAGACGGGCGGCGTGGATGGCATCGGTAGTGCCGCATCCGGGTACAAAACCGCACTGGTTCGGGGATAGTTGAACAATTTCACGAAACCGGCGATCAATGATACGCTCGAAGATCTTCATGGTATGCGACAAAAGACGGATTGGTCGATAGTTCGCGCAGTCAGCGGGGCTACCCTTGCCCTTCCAGATTGGGATGGTAGTGCTTCGCTGCCAGTCCACGGGCACCTTCTTCTCCGCTATGACTAGATTAAAAAATTTCGTTAACCAATCAGCGGAGTTCCAACACTGCGACTTCCACAATTCTGCTGCCATATCATCTGGACCAGTCGCTTTGCCTGGCTTCATTCGCTTCAGTGCATACATGGTCTCTTCGATGGTGATTGGCTGCACTGGTCCGGAGGTGGGCGGAACTTCTGGGACGGATGGATGGGCAAATTCTTCCGTCGAGACCTTCTCAAAATAATCCTTCCATCGTTGCATCACCTTCTTGTGATCCATCAGGAGGTGGCCTTGCTCGTCGTTGACGCCGTGAAACTTCTCGACGTCGTCTGCTTGGCGCTGACGCGATTTCGCGAGTCGGTAGATGAAGCGCTCACCGTCCCTCGAGTCTAACTTCTTACAGACTTCATCGTAATGAGCCGCCTTCGCTGCGGCTACAGCCTTCTTAGCAGCCCTTTTCGCTTCGCGGTAACTCCTCCAGTTGTCTGTCGTTTTATTGTCAAGGAAGGAGTGGTAGAGCCGCTTCTTTTCGCGAACTTTCGCCCTCACTTCCTCTGTCCAAAGCCAGGTCTTCCTGTCAATCTTCCTTCGATCAGGTCTGGTCGTGCCGAGTTCGGAGCGAGCAGTTGCGAGGACAGCATCAGTTACTTTTTGCCATGTTTCGTCGACGTTCGTGATGGGTGGCAACTGAATGTGAGAGATGACTGCTATTTCTTTCTCTCTTAATCTCCACCACTTGATTCGAGCCGGCCCACATCGTTCGACGCGCTTCTTGTTTGGCGGCGTGATCTTCATTGTGCAAATTAGCGGCCGGTGTTGCGACGCGACCGTCTCATACGGTACGACTTTTGCATCCGTGACGAGCTTCTGGTCTTGATACCTCACAAGCACGTAGTCGATCTGTGTCGTGTTGCTGCCGCTGTAGAAAGAGACGAGGTGGGATGGTCGCTTCCGAAATCTCGTGTTCGTTATAACAAGGTTATGAGACTCGGCGTAATCGAGAATGCGCTCGCCATCCTCGTTACGCACCCCGTATCCGAAGCCGCCGTGGCATCTGTAGCCGTCCTTCGTCGATCCCACGTGCCCATTCAAGTCCCCTGCAATAATAACCGTATCTTCTGGTGGTACTGCAGCGGTCTTCTCATCAATCAGCGCCCAGAAGTCGTCTTTGGCTCGGTCTGAACATCCGGTCTGTGGGGCGTATGCCGAGAAAAAATGGATGCGCCTTTCCAAAGTGACGACAACAATCTTCATAAGACGGTCGTCAAAACGCTCCACGCCTGCTATGGAATCCCTGAACCGTTCGGAGACAATGATGCCGACACCATTTCTTGTACCTGGGCTACCATTGTAGACGATTTTGAATCCGCGCCCGATGTCCTTGGATTTGCTGCCAGACCACCTCGTCTCCTGCACCGCACACAAGTCGATTCGACGGCGCTGCAGTGCTGCTGCCAGTTCAAATGAACGGCCTGTCAACGTGCCGACGTTCAAAGTAGCAATACGCGTCTTGGCCACGTTGTTATCCTTAACGACTCGCCTGCTTGCCCCCCGATGCCGCCGTTCGCGAAGCATCGGGGACCCTCGCATATTATTGTCCACACTCACCGGGCCCCGCGAGTGGGCGTCGATTCCCGCGTACGCCGTAGCCTTCTTCTTGAATCCATTTGACGTCATGATCCATTAGATGTGACGTGGGGTGTTCGTCAGCCGGCCTGTCACTACGGCCTGTCGCCGGCATTCGAATGACGAGGAGAAGGATTCCCCCCGTGGACAAGGGACTTATTTGTTAGAGGCGGCCCCTACTCGCCTCTCATGCGCTTCCCAGTCGTTAGAATGCGAGCTTTTGGCCAAATCCGAACTGCAGGATACAGCCCACACAAAGCATTTGCACACACCCACGCGCGTGAGTGCATGTTCACACTTATATGCCGGCCGTATGAATCGAATCCAGCACTGCCGAACTAAGGAGTCCATCCCCTAGATCTACCCGCGTCGCAGGGCAAGCGCATGGCTGCTTTTGGTCCGCGGTAAACCCCCTATCCGCCACCCGGGGTCGCGCCACGTAGCCTCGCAGCAAATCGGCTGGGATCCCTCGTAGGAGGGAGATCCGTGGCATCTAAAACACATACAGTATCCAAAAATCCCAACTTTTGAGCTTTTTCTCATTTCCCAAGTTTTCGCAATGCGAGGCGGTTTCCATGCACGACTGTGAGTTCCACCCACTCGCAAGTAAGCTCCGTTCACTTGCAGGTAAACATTGCCTAGACACCTAGAAAACCTGGAAGTCCCAAAACTCCCAAGAAAGACCC
Source organism: Ancylostoma caninum (assembly GCA_037903475.1). NCBI lineage: Eukaryota > Metazoa > Nematoda > Chromadorea > Rhabditida > Ancylostomatidae > Ancylostoma > Ancylostoma caninum. The sequence goes on along the minus strand of JBAJFG010000503.1, from coordinate 27,035 downwards.
AGCCAATTGCAGATAAACTTCTCCTATTTTTCTGTGCTTACACAAATGTCTCGTAATCGCTGTCCCCACACGATTACGAGACTTTCTCACGTCTTTGTGACTCGCACGAGACTTACTCATAAAAAAATTATCCTGTTATCAGAGAATGCTGCGTATTAGGCGGTGGGCCTCTTAATTTTTTGAAAGCAGGAGTCATTGTCGGATATGTTTTGCCCTCATTTTTTTGTTTTCGAACCCTTTTTTATGAACCTTGACGTTCAACGCACAGCGTTTATCTGAAAACGAAAAAAAAAAGAACTGGTACTCCCCAACTCCCTCAGGTTATGAGTATTCCGCCGAAAAACAGACGCTTCACAATAAAGAGTAAACGAACAGTGCTTCGCTTACCATAGAGGGGATTATAGCAAAAAAAAGTGCTGCTATCGTCCCTTGAGTGCTGAAGTAAGGGCATTGTTTCAGTACCGGAAGTAGCTCTAGTTACTCTTTGCAGTAATCAGTTGGCACATATCGTAACTAATTGTTTGAAGAGGAATAATTGCTTCGACAATCGCGAATGCTAAGATATCGGACATATTTTTTGACTTCCTCACAAAGAAGGGGGTGATGATGATGAGGAAAGCGTTGAACCGTAGTTCTTTATCACATGCTTTTACTTCGTTTTGCATTGTTCAGATGGTCTCGTTAGACTACCTTTTTGCTAATTTCGGTGTGTTTCGCTCCACTCGCGAAACATTCTTGTTCTGTTGCTCCTATTATTTTGTTGTTTTTGGTGTCAGTTTGTTTAACCCATTGACGACCGCGTGGCTCACCGGTGAGCCGCGCCCTTCTTGACAAGTACTGGACCTTATTTTCGACCTCTTCTGCAGTATTTCCATATGAAATGGGTCAAATACATTCCTAGAAGGTCTCAAACAACTGTGGTTCAAGAAGCAGTTCTTCTTTATTGCGGCAAATATCATGAAAAGGATGGAATTTTCACATCGAGGAAAATTGCTTCACATTTCTTTTGTAGTGGATGGAAATACCCTGTGCAAAAGCCATTTTTTGCATTTTTCCCACACAGAGACACGTTTATTACATCCTGCGCTTCCTTATTAGCCAGGCTAGAGCCTCAGGAACGTGTATATTCTCTGGACACTCCCTCACAACACTCAAAACACCTTTCACAAACTTCTTTCGGCCTCAATGAAAGCAAAAAGCTTTTAGGTTCTCTCCCTTTCTGGTCAGATGATATCGTCAATCCTCTGGAATTAGATTTCAGATTATTTTTGCAGAAGGATGTGTTTTATTCCCAATCCTCTTATCGTAACAGTGTGGAACTACGCGGGCGCCGCACTCTTGAAAGGGGCGTTGGTCCCACGCGCTAGACACGCAAAAATGCGCGCGGTTGTCAATGGATTAAAATAAATATGTGCTGTTGTATTTTGCTTACGCAGAAAAGGGTTACCAGGACATGAAGAGAATGTGAGGCGGAAGACCATGAAGACACCCGATCAACCCATAGAAGACCTCGATCAACCCTCGGAAGCATCCCGATCTACCCCCGGAAGCATCTCGATTAATCCACGGAAGAACCCCGATTAACCCACGGAAAGACCCTAATCAAACCCTGGTCGTACCACGATTAACCCCTGGAAGTACCCCGATTAGTCCCTGGAAAGTCCCTGAAAATCCCCCAACTTCCCCATGGAAATCGTCCAGTTTCCCCACAGAAATCTCACAGTTTCACCACGGGAATCCCCAGGTCCCCCTCGTGAGTCCCACCCTTAGGCCACGGTGGCCCCACGAATAGTCCGCGGTGGCCCCTCTGTTTGCGCATGGTTGGTGTGCCGAAGAGATAACGGTTGGCCCACCGTGGTACGAAAGTTCAGAGAAGTTGTTATTCTTCCCACACCATATTTGGTATGATAGAAAACTGGAGCGGACGTTTCATTTTTATAGCCTTTTCATGCTGGACGGTTTGTTTTACTTCCTTTTCAGGACATCATGCAATCATTTCATTTATATAGATTTAAAACATCGTGCGTGGCTGTTTTTGTGCTTTTCCAAGGCACCGTTGTATACACGTAAATTCATTGATGTGTAGGATTACCTCCAGTTGGTAATGGTCTTGAGTGTGCAGGCAGCCAGCAAAAAAAATTTGATACCCATTAAAACCGGAGCTGGTTTACGACGCATATCATGCACGTTTTGCGTCCGAATACAACAGAGAGATTTGCAGAGACGAAGATGGGTAGACAGGTATCAATCTCTCGAGTGATGTTGTGGTCCCAATAATCTAGGTGGAGTGAACTCTTTTTGGGGAGTTGGGGGGGGGGGGGGGGGCGCGGCTGTAGTTTGTACTAAATGAGTCCTGCACAACACGCACGTATTCATTTGACGATTTTCTAAGAAGACAGGTTGGCGTGGCCAGCAGATCCGACGCAGCGAATATGTGTCGAGTCTTCTTGTTTATGTCTGAGCCGTGTCAGAGGTGCTATACACCTATTCTACGTCAAGTAGTTTCACTGCCGATGAACTCGTGCATCCAGTGTAATTGCAGTAAATGTCAGTGGTTGGAATCCATCCACATATATTTCGAAGGGAGAATTGCAACAGTCTTGACTGTCTGCCCCATCACACCCCATTGATATCCTCGTTCTCGTTTTCTGTCTCTCCCGCTGACGCTTACAGACTTGTGACTGATTCCAACTCCTGCCGTCTCAGAAACCTACGTTTTGTTCTGCACGTACAGAACTGGGTAACCGTAGGGTTGTGTAGTGTCGAGTGGGTAATATCGGTGAAATATGCAATGACAATTTCCAACTCAATCAGGAATCGGTTTGGCGTAGCGGCGATATCTGATAAACTTCGCGAATCTCGTCTGCGATGGTACGGCCACGTTCTGCGTGCCGAGGAGGGAACCGTCCGCAGAGTCGGCCTTGATCTCGAAGTCTCCGGCAAACGGCCAAAAGGTCGAGGAAAGCAACGTTGGCTTGATACACTCCACGCCTATCTTAAGCTAGCTGGAGTCTACCCGGACCAATTGGCGATAGGGCTAAGAAGCGACAACGGAGCTCTAAAGCGGACCCCTCTACCGAACGGGACAAGATGAAGAATTTTCCACTCAATCACCGCCGTCTATTGGCCTGACAACCGCGCTTCACCGGCCAGTACTCTCTACCACCGCTGGAGGCCCCCCGCATGCACTAGACGGTGATTTCACCACTTTCGCTAGCGGTCTCGAAGCATAGGAGCTTACAAGCTTTCAGGCTGCACAATGTACGCAGCAGATGACCACCCTTCCACGAAAAAACCGTGAAAATCCCGGCAAATCGGGCTATTCGGTGAGTGGGCGGAGCGTCTGGTCGAGGGGGCGGAGCGTCTGATGGGTGCGGACGAGTTGTCCGCCCTGTATGTATGTTTGTATGTGTGTTTGTATGTGTCTATGTATGAATGTATGCGTGTATCTATGTATGTATCTGTGTATACGTGTATGTAGGTACCTCAAACTTGGGTAATTAAACCGGTGACAGCCGCGGATTCCGGGCCTAACGGCCCGAAATCCATGGTTATCCTCGGGATCCAGCCGGCTGTCGCGGCTGGGATCACTGAGGAGAGCCATGCAAAAACCGGTTGAAACTCAACCAAAGCTGCCGGACTAAAAATCCGGCAAAATTTCTGCATAGTTCTGGTTTTGCGGCATGTCAGGCACCTTCACTGAAGGGGTGGGCGGGGTCTAAGACAACTCTGTTGAATTTCGGTAATTGGATGGTGGCTGTGCTGACGCGGTTCAGTTGGGGAATGCTACCGCGACAACCCCTGCTGAAGTCTCGATGGGATTGTGCAGGCACGATATCCGTTCATTTCGAGAAAGCTTGTATGCTAACATACAAAGTAAATGCTTCATTATACCAGTGCATGACATTGTGTAACCCATCAACGAATAGCAAATAGTTAACGCCTTCGCCACAATGTGCTTAACCGATTGACACGCATGGTGCGACTCGTGGGACCGTGTGCTCAACCGGAAGAGCAGACTCAGACAATCGTGCCGTCGAACAGCAGGTCGAACCCCCATCGCCCCGCCCACTTTTTGAGTTGGGGGAGAGTGTCTCGACGTTCTGCTATAGCAGAACGTGCTGCTCATACCCCCCGACGTGCTGCTCATACCCCCCGACGTGCTGCTGTCCGCCGGATTTTCCAGACGTGCTGCTGTCCGCCGGGACCGTGATAACACGTGTATATGTAATTAATCAACAACTTCATTTTCATTCACCATCAGTTTCATCTTCACTTCCTTGGAGCGGCGGTGAGTGTTCACGAGTTCTCATTATGGCAATTTATACTGGATGCGTGCGACTTCTATGATGAAGAATAGGCCCCAGTCGCATAGCAGTCGCATCGCAGTCGCAGCTCAGACGCACGCGTTCATCGTCTGGCGGCGGCCGTGCGTTCTTTTCATTGAGGATGTATACATATGTCGTATTGACCGGTCTTCATAGAAAATCCCTTGCAAATGGATGCGTGCGACTGATGCGCGACTGACGCACGCAGCTAGTATAAATTACCCTATAATTACTCAGATAATTTCGGGGGCAAATCCCGTTCCAACCGCCGGCAAATCCCCGACGAAACGTTTGAACGAGGACCAGTAGCGGGCAAGCAGCGGGCGGAACCACACATGTTGCGGGCCAAACCCGCTATCGGGCGAATCGCGGGCTGAACGCAGAGTCATTCGGGCTAAAGTACTATCGTCGGGGTTCCACCCGCTACTCTGAACTTTCTGCCCGCGGTGGACCCGCGGTTGCCCACGATAAATCCGTACATGCCCACGGTGGACAACCGGGAGTGACGTCACTCCCGCGCTATGCCCGCACGTGCCCGCGGTGTATCCGCACATGCCCGCGGTGGAGCCGCACATGCCCGCGGTGGAGCCGCAGTACATCCGCGGTGGAGCCGCACATGCCCGCGGTGGCGAACAGCGGATCCAGCTCGGGTGTACCGCTGATCCACTGCGGGCAGAAAGTTCAGAGTATGTGAAGAGTGTCGGGGCATCGGCCCGCTTTTCGCGGCCACTGACCGCCGGCAAATATCTCCAAAAGGCGGCCTGAACCACTACATATTTCTGCTCAATAAGGAAATGGCACGGTCGGAATGGTTGCTTGGTGATAGTAAGGGCGCGATAAAGGATGAAGGCAACATTGGTCTGGAAGAGTTCAGCAGCATGGATGGCCTAGTGGATAAAGCAGCGGATTCTCAGTCAATCATAAAGAATGGTCAGGTTGGTTCGAATCCTCTCAGTAATAGAAGAAGGCTAGCACTACGAAACCATGGATGGAACTTGCAAACAGCCATCTTTTCGTACTTCTGATGTGAAATTGCGTATTTATGTTGTTTTTATGCTCCGGTGGATCACTGTGGTTCCACAATGGCGTCAAACCCGGCACTCATCCATCCGAGACTTTTCGCGAGGTGTGACCGATCCCCCGTTGTTGTCACAGTGCCGGCGTCCAATCGACTGGTAATTGTGGAGAATACTGCCTTCTGCGCTGGATTAGGAGCGGTAGCGCCTGGTGTTTTGCGGGCTCATGGCGGCCTGAACGCGAACAGTACTCGGGCGGATATTAATGCAACCCCCGTTTTCAGCGGCCCTACAGCGGCCTGAACGCGGCCACTTCTCGGGCCAAAACATCCAAGCGCTTGCTTCCACCCTCGCCCCCCGCTCGTTCCGAACGGGATTTGCACCCGGAATTGTCTGAGTACTCAGACAATTTCGGGGGCAAATCCCGTTCTGAACGAGCGGGGGTAAGAGTCGAAGCGACCGCTTGGTGTGTTTTGTCCCGAGAAGTGGCCGCGTTCAGGCCGCTGTAGGGCCGCTGAAAACTGAACTTGCATTCCTATCCGCCCAGTACTGTCCGCGTTCAGGCCGCTGGGAAGTCGCAGATCATCAGGCGCTAGTGCCCCGAATACAGTGCATACGGCAGCATTGTCCCCAATTCCCATCAACTGGACGACGACTGCGCGACAACCCTGGCAGTTAGGTCATTGCTTGCGTACATTCTCGGACGGGAGAGCCCGGACTGTAGATCGGACGGATTTTATGTTGTTGATGCAATTAATAAGCGACAATCTTATCAAAAGTGGAGCGAAAGCGATTTTTCCTGAAGCAGCGGATCAATTCCAGCTTGAATGTTGTGGTTCTGTACGTCGGGGGTCGTCAGTGGGGGCACGTCGGGGGTCGTCTGTGGGGGCACGTCGGGGGTCTTCTGTGGGGGCACGTGGGGGGTCGTCAGTGGGGGCACGTGGGGGGTCGACGGTGGGGGCACGTGGGGGGTCATCGGCCATATGTGGGGGGTAGGTGCCCCGCGATTGGGGGTCCACCCCCAGGTACAACTGGGGGTGGACCCCTTTTCTACCTGCAGTCGACCCCCACGAATGTCTGAGGAGTTATATTTCTGTGAAGCAATCATAATCAGCAAACTTCTACTCAGACATTCGTGGGGGTCGACTGCAGGTAGAAAAGGGGTCCACCCCCAGTTGTACCTGGGGGTGGACCCCCAATCGCGGGGCACCTACCCCCCACATATGGCCGACGACCCCCCACGTGCCCCCACCGACGACCCCCCACGTGCCCCCACCGTCGACCCCCCACGTGCCCCCACCGTCGACCCCCCACGTGCCCCCACCGTCGACCCCCCACGTGCCCCCACCGTCGACCCCCCACGTGCCCCACCGTCGACCCCCCACGTGCCCCCACAGACGACCCCCACGTGTCCCCACAGACGACCCCCGACGTGCCCCCACCGTCGACCCCCCACGTGCCCCCACTGACGACCCCCGACGTACAGAACCACAACATTCAAGCTGGAATTGATCCACTGCTTCAGGAAAAATCGCTTTCGCTCCACTTTTGATATGATTGTCGTTTATTAATTGCATCAACAACATACAATCCGTCCGATCTCGTATCATACAGTCCAGGCTCTCCCGTCCGAGAATGTACGCAAGCAATGACCTAACTGCCAGGGTTGTCGCGCAGTCGTCGTCCAGTTGATGGGAATTGGGGACAATGCTGCCGTATGCACTGTATTCGGAGCAGTAGCGCCTGATGATCTGCGACTTCACAGCGGCGTGAACGCGGACAGTACTGGGCGGATAGGAATGCAAGTTTAGTTTTCAGCGGCCCTACAGCGGCCTGAACGCGGCCACTTCTCGGGACAAAACACCCAAGCGGTCGCTTCGACTCTTACCCCCGCTCGTTCAGAACGGGATTTGCCCCCGAAATTGTCTGAGTACTCAGACAATTTCGGGGGCAAATCCCGTTCGGAACGAGCGGGGGGCGAGGGTCGAAGCGAGCGCTTGGATGTTTTGGCCCGAGAAGTGGCCGCGTTCAGGCCGCTGTAGGGCCGCTGAAAACGGGGGTTGCATTAATATCCGCCCGAGTACTGTTCGCGTTCAGGCCGCCATGAGCCCGCAAAACACCAGGCGCTACCGCTCCTAATCCAGCGCAGAAGGCAGTATTCTCCACAATTACCTGTCGATTGGACGCCGGCACTGTGACAACAACGGGGGATCGGTCACACCTCGCGAAAAGTCTCGGATGGATGAGTGCCGGGTTTGACGCCATTGTGGAACCACAGTGATCCACCGGAGCATAAAAACAACATAAATACGCAATTTCACATCAGAAGTACGAAAAGATGGCCGTTTGCAAGTTCCATCCATGGTTTCGTAGTGCTAGCCTTCTTCTATTACTGAGAGGATTCGAACCAACCTGACCATTCTTTATGATTGACTGAGAATCCGCTGCTTTATCCACTAGGCCACCCATGCTGCTGAACTCTTCCAGACCGATGTTGCTTTCATCCTTTGTCGCGCCCTTACTATCACCAAGCAACCATTCCGCTCGTGCCATTTCCTTATTGAGCCGAAATATGTAGTGGTTCAGGCCGCCTTTTGGAGATATTTGCCGGCGGTCAGTGGCCGCGAAAAGCGGGCCGATGCCCCGACACTCTTCACATACTCTGAACTTTCTGCCCGCGGTGGATCAGCGGTACACCCGAGGTGGATCCGCTGTTCGCCACCGCGGGCATGTGCGGCTCCACCGCGGGCATGTGCTGACCCACCGCGGGCATGTGCGGATACACCGCGGGCAAGTGCGGGCATAGCGCGGGAGTGACGTCACTCCCGGTTGTCCACCGTGGGCATGTACGGATTTATCGTGGGCAACCGCGGGTCCACCGCGGGCAGAAAGTTCAGAGTAGCGGGTGGAACCCCGACGATAGTACTTTAGCCCGAATGACTCTGCGTTCAGCCCGCGATTCGCCCGACAGCGGGTTTGGCCCGCAACATGTGTGGTTCCGCCCGCTGTTTGCCCGCTACTGGTCCTCGTTCAAACGTTTCGTCGGGGATTTGCCCCCGAAATAATCTGAGTAATTACCCTATTATAGGGTAATTTATACTAGCTGCGTGCGTCAGTCGCGCATCAGTCGCACGCATCCATTTGCAAGGGATTTTCTATGAAGACCGGTCAACACGACATATGTATACATCCTCAATGAAAAGAACGCACGGCCGCCGCCAGACGATGAACGCGTGCGTCTGAGCTGCGACTGCGATGCGACTGCTATGCCACTGGGGCCTATTCTTCATCATAGAAACGCACGAGCGTCAGTCGCACGCATCCAGTATAAATTGCCCTAATGAGAACTCATGAACACTCACCGCCATTCCAAGGAAGTGAAGATGAAACTGATGGTGAAGGAAAATGAAGTTGTTGATTAATTACATATACACGTGTTATCACGGTCCCGGCGGACAGCAGCACGTCTGGAAAATCCGGCGAACAGCAGCACGTCGGGGGGTATGAGCAGCACGTCGGGGGGTATGAGCAGCACGTTCTGCTATAGCAGAACGTCGAGACACTCTCCCCCAACTCAAAAAGTGGGTGGGGCGATGGGGGTTCGACCTGTTGTTCGACGGCAGGATTGTCTGAGTATGTAATGTTATATCAACAAATGTTCAAGCTTTCTACACATGCACTAGGCAGAGCAGACCAGAGCAGATCTTCACTAAAACTCTTCTTAATATGTGGTTGAAACATACACCAGAGAAAGCGATACATATGAGAAAGAAACTACAATCAGTATCAAGTAAGGTAGCCGCTATACTCCTCGAGGAGTATAGCACCTTGCGTCGCCGTCGCCGGCGACGACGGCCGCCAATCTTGGCACCCCTCGCAATCGATACGCACCGGCGCCGCAGTCGCCAACATTGGCGGCCGCCGATCGTCAATGTTGGCGACCAATCGATACGCACCGACGTCAGAGTCGCCAACATTGGCGGCCGCCGATGTTGGCGATCGCCAGTCGCCGGCGACGGCGGCCGCCGCCGCCGCTCCGCCCACAATCGATGCGTATCGGCCTCACAGTCGCCGGCGACGGCGACGCAAGGTGCTACAGTCCTCGAGGACTATAGCGGCAGTGTAAACGGACGACAAACTTTGGAAGCACTTTTTATCACAAAAGAGAAAACGATCGGGCCCAGATTTGCGCGAATTCGGGGTGCCTTCCATCGGAGGAAAAATTCCCACCACGTGGGACCACGTGCTCATGCGGTTGAGCACGGGTCCCACTTGTGCAAAAGCGCGCCTTTCCCATGTGACACACCATGTCAAGAGCGTAAAGTCACGAATTATTAATCAAAATTTCTAAATAACTCCCAAGCCTTTACAATTACTCTCGAGATTTACGAAGGGTACGGGTGCTCTGATAGAGAACAGGTGTGCCGTGACTCAAAAGTCGCTCCCAAACGCTGGGATACGGCTTCACCGAAAGAGAGCGGGTTCGGTCTGGCCTAATTGTGAGTTGAAACAGCAGAATAAGGGTTCACCGACGGCTTAATGGCCCAATAGTGTGGAACACACCAGCATACATGTCCATCGTTATAGGTTCGGTTTGCTTTGGCTCAATACAGTGGAGAACGCCAGGAAATGGGTCCACCGATAGAGTAAGAGTCCAGTGTGGCTTAACAGTAAGGAAAACACCAAAATGCTGGTCCACTAATGGAGAAAGGACCCACCGTGGCCCAATGGTGTGGAGAACGCCATGATATGGGCTTGCTTTGGTCCAATAGTGTGGAGAATGCCGGGAAGCGAGTCTGCCCATGGACAACGGGTCTGGCTTGGCCTAACTGTGAGGAAGACGCCAGAATGCAGGCCCTGAGATGGAAGAAGGGCACGCCGCGGCCGCTGGCGTGGAGAACGCCAGGATGCTGGTTCGCCAATAAAGGATGCATGCGCTGTGGCTCAATAACACGAAGAACGTGAGGATAGGGATCCACTAATGGAGAAAGGGTCTGCCGTAGCCCAGCAGTGAGGAAGACCCCAGGACATGGGTCCGCCAATATGGGGATGGGTCCGCTGTGACTCAATATAATGGAGAATACCGAGATACGGTTCAGCCGTTGGTGAACGGATTCACTGTGGCCCAACAGTGAAGGCGACGCCAGAATGCGGGTCCACCGATGGAGGAATGGCCCGCCATGGCCCAGTAGCGTGGAGGACATAAGGATACCAGTTTGCTTTGGCCCAATAGTGTGAAGAACAGCAGGATACAGGTCCGGCGATGGAAAACACGTCGGCGTTGGCCCTATAGTCAGGAAAACGCAGCCTTGAGCTCATTAATGACTAGTTTTGCACGGATACGCCTACGATAGAGAACGAACCTCTTATACTCATGCTCAACTCATAAGAAGGATTTAATACTTGAGCCCATTTAATGATTAGTTTTGCTTCCTTGTCAATTTCCTAGGGTTGCGACAAGTGCGAAGCTTTTGCACATGCCCCAAATGGTTGCCCCTCCCCACTTTCTGGCGTCTCGAAGGGGCGCTAGTCACGAAACAAAGACTGATAAAGAGAGTTGGAAGATGATGACATTACTGCAGTAAAGAATGTTCACGTTAAAAATTTCTACTATCACGGCTGAGTGCCACTTGAGGAACAAAATTGACGAAATTATCGATATAGTATGCCTTTGATAGTATCCCGCAAAGCGATGAATGCAAAGTCTTCGACAGATCCAAAGCAGAGCATAAGAAGGATTAGTGTTTCTGCACCACAATTTCTTTGTTCTACTACACACTCACGTCGTTCCTTTCTTAACGGCAGCATTCAAAATGTTTGATTCTGGTATATTCCTGTGTTTAGCACTTTGATGAGAACGAACGCAGTGATCAATTTCGTCGAATCTTACAAGAGAGGAGAGTTTTCATTATCACAGGGCCCTTCTGCAAAGGATGACCGAGTTGTCCATGCTGGAATGAAGGGGCTCGGACAATTTCGTGGGCAAATCCCGTTTCGAATCAGGGTGGGGCGAGAATCGGAACGAGCATTTGAGTGTTTTTGACTGAGAAGTAGCAGCGTTCAGGCCGCTCTAGGGCCGCTGAAAGTGGGGCATGCATTGCTGTCCGCCTGAGTACTGTTCACGTTCAGGCCTCCATGAGCCCGCAACAACATTCTCCACAATTACCTTTCAGTTGGATGCCTGCGCCGTGACAACCTCTGGCAGCTTAGTCACTGCTTGCGCACAATTTCGCACAGATGAGCGCCGGATTCGACGCCATTGTGAGTCCACAGTGATCAATCAGAGCACAAAAAAACACAAATACGCAACTTTTCATCATAAAATCGATGTTTTCATTTCCTGGCAGTGTTTGTAATGATCGGCACACCCTTTTAGTGTAACGAATAAATAAATGCGAGAAGATACTGTTTACGAGGTTCATGCATGTTTTCTTAATGCTAGCCTTTTTCTATTACTGAGCGGATTCGAGCCAACGTTTATGAATGATCAAGAGTTCGCTTCTTTATCCACTAAGCCATCCATGCTGCTGATCTCTTCCATCCCGTTGTTACCTTCATCCTTTGTCACGTCTCTACGATCACCGACCAACCACTCCCGGGCCAGTTCATTAGTGGGCCGAAATATGTAGTCGTTAAACCGCTTTTTGGAGATATCTGCCAGCTCTCAGTGGCCGCGAGAAGCGGGCCCATGACCGACACTCTTCACATAGCGGGCCGAACCCCAACGGTCGTGCATCAGTTCAAATGATTCTGCGTTCAGCTCGCGATTCGCCCGACGGCGCATTTGGCCCGCAACATGCGTGGTTTTGCCCGCTGTGATGTACCCGGAGTTATCAGGATATCCAGAAGACATTCTAGTACAAACAATTTATTATTGTAAGTAACCAACAGCAACAAGCGACCACTTGGGCCGCATACAGAGAACAAGAACTGCCCACGCCCTCGTGGAGAGGGCGTGGTTAACATACAAGCCAAATCCATGACAACAGAGAACAAGAACTGCCCACGCCCTCGTGGAGAGGGCGTGGTTAACATACAAGCCAAATCCATGACACCGCTGTTTTCACGCTATGTGTCCTCGTTCAAACGTTTCGTCGGGGGTTTGCCGGCAGTTGAAACGGGATTTGCTCCCGAAATTGTCCGAGAAAATGGGAATGAAAACAAAATTCGCCAGAAGAAAAGAGAGTGATTATGAACAGATTAAAAGGCTAGCGCTCCTTCGGGACGCTAGAACGTGAGGTGAGGCAGCCACTTGAGGCATGTGCAAAAGCTTCATACATGCAAAATGCTCAAAAAATAGGAAATAAGCAAAACTGACCATTAGCTGAGCTCAAATACGGGACCCTCCTCATTAACTGCGTATATTCTGCCAGTCTGGCCGCCTCGCCAATGTAGTGCTTTCACACTTCTCGTGCTCCTTGCCTTTTTGCAAATTCTTAATCACGAATCTACATGTAAAGTTACTAAAATAACTTTCCGACACAATGATACTACCTACTGTTTCTTTTCTCATTACATCCATCCAACGCCTATGGACCCATGATGACCAGCCACTCCCAACTCTGCACAGGAGTATCTTCGGACCATGGCAGACCCATACTCCATCCATTGATCCCTGCACTGGCGTTTTCCCATTGCGTCGTACCTATTCTCCATCAGTGGGCTCGTACACTGCCGTTTTCTTCGGTACTGGACCACTGCAGACCCATACTCCATCAGTGGACTCGTATGAGGGCGTTCTCCAGACTACTGGGAACGGCGGACCCGATTCATCCGGGACCCGGTTATTGCCGTTTTCTCCGTCATGTGCCCGCACTTTTTTGTAAATCTCGAGAGTAATTGAAGAAAGTAAGGGAATATTCAGAAAGCTTATTCAATTGCACACCTGGTTTCAGAAAATGTCATAACAGATTATGATAACGCGTTCTTCGCTCGCTCATCCTGTTTATTTGATTGTACAGCCCCTCGTGAAAACAGACGGATCCTCAGCTTGCATAATCCCTATGGGACCTCAATGAGGGGTGCGCAAAAGTGCATATCCTAAGTGAGGAAACCAATTGAATCCTATCGCTCCGGCCTTCACGCTTCGCTATCGTCTGCACGGCATGCACACATCCTTTTCAGGTGATTATCGTCCTCTGTTCAGAATTTATTGGAGTCAATGACAAAGCTCCAGCAGAGCGGCGACTCTGCTCCTTACATTGCTGCTACGCAACATCAAATCGTTATAAACACTGTCTCGCCCAAAGGGGTCAAGACCGCTAGCCGCTGGTCCCACCACGAAATCCCGAGTGCAGCCGACTTCCACTGCGTCTATGCGCCTATGACGAAACATCGCCCGACTGCCTCGTCAGCTTCGCATCCTCGCGAGCACTGTCTATAACTGAGCCGCATGATGTAAGCATTCAATCACGTGCTGGTCTCCCACCGCCTGCGCTCTAGAAAATTTTGTTGCACTACCATGATTTATATAAGAGGATTATAAACGAAAACACCCATTCAGTCAATGTTAAAGCTCATAAGGACTGGAAGTTAGCATGTGTCTAATTTTTTTATGTCTTAAAAATGATGTTGTCTGCGTTCACGCAACTTTCCGAAATTTTTCTGGAGAACTGCTAATTTTCAGAACAATCAAAATCTCGGGCACGAACATCTCCGTAGGTGCTACCTTCATGCATATCATGGTATTTACCAGTACTGGGAATGACAATATGCATGTCATGGTATTTAGCAGTACCCGGAATGATTCTATTAGGTGCCCCAAAATAAGAATCAGACAAACGGCTAGTTTCTCCTGTCTATGAAAACGTCTGAAGAAATCCATAATCGTCTCCTTTTTCAACATTTCAACGAAGGAGCACACCCCGAGACCGCTTAAATCAATGACGCTGTTTTTTTTTCTTTCCGGCAACACCCCCGTTCTGACGCAAATTGTATTATAGTTCTTGGTGATTGTAACACTTCTGCAAATTATCTGCGTGGAAATAGCCTATATCAGGTTCTTCATAGAAACGGCTCGCTCAGGTTGCATCATTCCTACAAGTAATTGATCGCATTTATGCGTTTGCGTAGTACACATCATAATAAGGCGACTGAATTTCCTGTTCTCTCAACGTCCCATGCTTAATCCCAAACCCAACCTACTATTGTAATTCTCAACATGCATAACCGCGAACCCTACTCATAGAGCAGCGAGGTGATGAACTATGAAGGTGTAAGCAGGGTAAAAGCAGCAATGGTTCTCAGTAGGGTCGGCGGTGTGTATGAAGGAGCAGACTCTCAACCATCTATGCGGTGGTCAAATCAGTACAAAATTTACTCGGCTGCAGAACAGAACAAGATATGAAAATATGATTGGACTCTGCAAAGTGTCCTGTTTTCATAATCCCTGCGGATTTTCGCTGAGTTTTTTTTTCAGCTGGTGTCGGCGAGGAAGAAGTTGAACAAACTAATGTTGAACAGAAAGAAGACAATTACAATATTAAGGAGTCCAAGCCTTCACCAGGAAATTGTAAGTTGTGAGTATGCTATAAAAAAGCGGCGAAATCTAGGGAATAGATTCAACGTGTAGTGTTTTGTCTATGACTGATATTCTGATGCTTATCTCTGTGTTCAAGCTATTGGAGACTTTCTCTCGATTGTTGTGATGAAATCACCACTGGTGGCTCTCGAAAGAAAAATACGTTCCATGTGCTCGATGAGTAGAAACGAAATAGTTACTTTTCACAAAATCTAACAAACCTAGTAATCCACTGAAATATTGTTCACAACGCTGTTAACAACTTCTTTTTTCAGCACCAAATCATATAACAGTAAAATCTATACAACAAAACTCGCCGCAGAAATCTTTCGTTCACACAAATACGCAGCAAGAAAATTCATTCATATCTGTGTCCACTGAGGGTCTGCAGAGCTGTGACTACATTGTATCGGAGAGGCAAAAGTAGGCTTTTATTCATCGATTTGTTTTCATCTACCTGGAAAGACTAAAGTCGTAAAGCCGAGCTGTTCTTAGCAATCCATTCATTCGTGGATAGTTTATTTTGTTCTAGTGTTTGTATGCTTTGTTACGAAGAACCTATCGTCTATAGGAGAAACACTGTCAACATTAGCAAGGAAAGCAAAACTCGACTTCTTTGTTAATTAAAATACAGGGTGGGCCAGGAGCATGTTCTGCGTTGAAGTTATGTTTAGTTGGAAGGCCGTCTCTGGACGGCAGTGATCAGAAACTTAGGTTTCGTCTTGTTCGAAACTGGTGGAACAATAAATTTTACAAACTGCAGGTTTTGTCGTGTGGCCGCTCAACTGCACTGAATTCAATCAAGTGTATTTGTAGGTTTCTACGGTACCTAAGACATAGGCTTGCTCAAAGCCCATTAGGAGTTCGGAATCCCCAGAATGGAACTTCAAAAATAGGGACAAATTTTTGCCCAACCAGTTGCACGCCGTGGCCTCCGACTTTAATTGATATTTCAAGGTTTGATTCCTATCAGATGGAGGATATTTTTAGACGTTTTCTTGTATTATATTCGCTGGGAGTGATTGAATATAAATCACGTGACAGTGTCCCAAATTGCTTTTTAAATCTTTTTCTGATTGCCCTTTTCTTAGTTACAGTATTTTTGGCCTACCCTGTAATGATGGAGGTGTACGAGCCCTAGCGCATATCCTCAGTGTGTTAGAAGTGTAAAGAAACGAGATTGAACGACTTTCAAGCAATTTCCATCATGCAATCAGTAGTTTACCTTGTAGAATGGTCACAGCTCGAGCAAAAGTTGAGCATCCTCAAATTTGACCACCTCCTCATCGGTGTTGTTGTACTTCATGGTACCACACTAGTAAGGAGCATCGACAATTCTGAAGGAAAGCAAATCTTACCATGTACTGCTACCAAAACACACGGATATTATGTTTACGTTGCTAACAATATTGAGGTGCAAATGTGCGCATCCTTGTTGCAATCACATCGTTTCTCAAAATGTTTCTGCTTTAGAGAGTACGGAGATGAGCAGTTTAAGGAAGTATTTCATAAAGCGCAAGAGGCCCTCCGACAAGGAATACATCCAGTATTGATTCCAGTAGGAAGCTCAGGTCGGTCATGATGAGAATGAACAATAGCCAGATGTACGATATTTGAAAATGATAAGTAGCTGTGAGTCCTTGAGCCTTAAAATGTGCAATCAACCAAAGAGGAGAGGTCAAGGAAAAGTTTGATACTAATAGCACAAAAAGAATTCTACTCCACGGGTACTTTGCAAAAGCCGCTCCATTGAGAATATTCCTTTATTTGTTGCAAACTTTTGAGTAGATGAACAAACATTCACTCTTGGTTGACTTGAAAAAAGAGCACATGTATTTTGATTGATATTGATATAATTGATTTATAAGCTTTTTTTATCGACAAACTGGCTTCCGTGCACAAAGTTGTTGATTGAATGGGGCAGTATTTAGCTCCCCATTCAATGCAGTTTGAACACTCTTCTCTGGAGATTGGTATTCTTACCAGGCACTTGCCTAAGGAATTAGAACTTACTCACCCGATTGGTCCCTTATAGAGTCTCCATTGGGTATAATGCAAGTTCTTGGGTTTTTTTTTCAGACGCAGTTGTCCTCACTTTGGTATTTTTTGAATAAGTACCAGCCTGATCGTCCGGGTTACGGTGGACTCTCAAGCATTTTTAAGCCCGTTTCGCTCGTTCGAGTGATACGGTCTCACTGCTGGACGCCGATGCACCACTCTCGTAGCTGTTGTCCCGTCTAGTGGTATTTCCTCCACTAAGGGACGCCGGCGCACCACTCTCGCTGCAGTAGACCGGTTCAGTGACATCTTCGGCACTACTGACGCCAGCGCATCTCTTTCATAGGAATGTCCCTTTCCTACAATTTCCCCAACGTCCATGCCGGTTCAACCCTCATCCGTGTCAATTCTCGTCTGTCTAGCTCAGCCTCTTCATTCTTGTGGCATTGTACTCACCTCTTCCCTTTAATACGGTCTTGTAATCACAAAGCCATATCACTCATTACAGCTGGGGTGCAAACAAAATTTGGTCAGCAGGTTATTGGTGTTGAGCTGTAAAGAAGATTGATACTTTCTTTATTAAGAACTAACGTTTCTGCGAATTCGCCTTCGTCAGAGTCTGAAAGGGTGAAATCGACAGCAGTTTATTCGGACAGACGTCTAACCTACAGAAAATTTTCTATTATATATTTATATTTCTACACCGGGATTTAATAGCACTGATCATAAGACTATAAGAATATTATAACCATTTGTTTTGTCACAACAATCTCCCTCAGTTTTAAGCCTACAAAATGGAGCACTCAGTGAACGACTCAGGGAACAGCACATCATATACCTTTCTATCCTGGCATTCACATGAAACTCGAAAGGTAAACAAAACTGCCCGAACAACCTCTGCTATAATAATTACGAAGGAGACGTTTGCTTCAAATGACTTGATCATCAGCTATCTTCCGAGCCCAAAAAAGACATATTTGGTCTCAATAATCGACGATACCAACCACTTCAACCAAGCAGATTTCTTTCACGAAGATGTTGGAACTGCACCAGAGGAACGTATGATCTAATTGGGCATCATACTTCTTGAAGCTTTTATCTAAATTAGGTTACTCTACTGAGGGTCTCCTCATCCTACCCTATGATGACACGGACCCCTCCCTTGCCAGCATCCACAAACTGGCCCTCCATTAGTTCGATTGATGATGTTCTACTGCGTTTATATTCTACAGCACTTACGCGTTCAGACATCATTCTGTGCTTCTTATCCCTCATTGAGCACAAAGAGGATATTTTGTTTTATTTCAATGAATGCACCATCTGTGCTCCACCAAGACATGCTATTAGAGATCCACAATTAGATAAATGAACTGGATTACATAAGAAGTATGTCATCGAACAACAACACAATCATTACTCTAGAAGTGAATATATCATCTCAACCAAAATCCACCAAATGTGTCTAATTATATATCTAGGTGTTGCACCCTTGGATAGAACATTATTACCAACAATAAAACCTGGTGTTTTTGTTTCTTGTTTTGGTGTTTTTTGGTGTTTTCATGGTGTTTTATATGGTGTTTTTCCCGAACTGGCGTTCTTCTTTTGAAGCCTAAGAGTTAAAGAAATCAATAATTCTGAGAAATCATGCGATGGATGTAGACGAAGAGGAGCGTTTCATAAGTAGTACGTCACTGGAAAAAAAATGAGAGGGAAAAATTGCGAAGAAAAAGCAGCAAGGACTTAGAGTAGACGTCGATAGCGGTGGCTCATCCACGGCCTCAAGAAGGACGCAGCCGCGCCACACTCGCCGGAGCCGATGTTTTCTGCTGCTGTTATACTATTTCCAGCAGACTTCTATCCGATTTTGGGGATTTTCGACCAAATCAGAAAGAAAAGCGCCTAGAAATAGCATTTCCGCGGCAGACGACGTCAATCCCGGCACACGCGGCGCGTTTGCGCGACTTCCTTCTCGAGGCCGCGGGTGGGCCACAGCCATCGACACCCACTTTATGTTAACATCCAATATCTCTACTTTAGGACAATATCAGTGAGTGCGACTAACAGGACATAAGAAAACATATCAAGTTACTCAGGCAAATCTAGCGGGCCTTCTGCGGGCGCAATCTGGCTCAGCGGCTGACCCGCACGCCGTATTCGAGGGCGTGGCTTCACAGCAGGCCTCCTGCGTGCCACATTCGTGGGCGGCGTCTGCGGGCGAAGATTTTTGGCATAGCATGATGGGGACTAGGCGGTGGCAGACGGAGAAAGTTGGTGGGATGGGGGGGGGGGAAGAAAAGGCGTCTTCGTCACTTTTGTGTGCGGATGGGAAATAAAAATAATCATCTGTATATATAAAAGTGAAAGTTTGTATGTATGTGTGTGTGTGCGTGTGTGTATGTATGTAATGAATAGAAATCACGGAGAGTGAACCGATCCGGACCAAAATTTGCATGCACATTCTTCGCGGGCCGGCGGAGGTTATAGGCTACTTTGCACCTGGGATTATCGATTATATTGATTTTATTGATTTTTCGCTATTTTTGTCCAGAAGTAGGTGGGGACATGTCTCCTGGGGCTCCTCAATACGTTGAGTCCGAATATGACAGCCATTTTGCGCCAAATTATCGATTTATTGATTTTATTGAGTTTCCCCAACCCTTGATCATGGGGTGGTAAAGACATGTCTACTGGTGTATCTCAATACGCTGAACACGAATATGACAACCATTTTGCACGAATCGATTTATTGACTTTATTGATTTTTCGCTCTTCTGCTCAATGGAGCTGTGAAGACATGGGAATACGAATACGACAGCCATTTTGCACGAATGCTTCGATTCAATGTCACCAAAATAGCTTTGTTAACTTTCCGCCCGCAAGTCGATGGGGAAGGGTCACGTGAGCTTCGCTAACATGCTGATCACCGAAATTATGAAGATTTTAATGTTTTTATGGATTTATCGGTGATAGTATTGGTCTTAGCAGTGTGATGTGGCCAAGGTAGTAAAACTCCCGAGCAAAGCCGGGTACGGCAGCTAGTGACCTATAATAACGGGCTTACTTCGTCTGTCACGTGTGTGTGTCTGTCAGAAACGAAATTCCCTGATTGGCCAGTGATGGTGATTACGAGGTCAACAAGATGATAGGGACGGGTATGGTGAGGTTCAAAGAATGAAGAGAAGCTCTAAAGGATGGGGAAGTGGAGAGCGGTGAGTGCACCGCGGTGTGGAGGGTGCGCCGGTGCCGAAAAGTGGGGGAACGCCTGGGGACGGGTCCAAAGGCGAGATAAGAGTGTGCCGGCGTCCAAAAGTGGGGGAACGCCTGGAGACGGGTCCAACGGTGTGATAAGGGTGCGCCGGCTTTCAAAAGTGGAAAAACGCCTGGAGTCGGGTCCAACGGTGTGATAAGGGTGCGCCGACTTCCACAAGTAATAGGAATTCGCTAGGCGGGTCTATTCCTGCATAAGGGGTAGGCTTATCCTGTTTCGGTGGACCCTCCTACCTAAATTGCCTAGATGTACATTGTTTCCTTTCGTATCGGTGTTCTCTTCCCATTCCTTTGGAGAAGAACCACTCCTTCCTTTCCATTTATACACACCGGTGGACCCTTATCACTTGAATCACCACAACAACCAGTTGAGCCTAAATCATTTCAACATAACATTTGCACTGAATTGGTTACACTCAGTTCTTCACGGCCATATACTTCGCCCATATGGGGGAAAGCTACCACTTACGGGATCACGGGTTTCTCAGGAGAGCGATAGAACTACGTGGAAGGATGCAAATTTTATCAATCCATCAACACTTTTGTGTTTGCTTTCAAGGTGCAGTATGCGAGCGAAGCGAGCATCAATAGAAGTGTGGAAGTCCGGCGTTAGCCGGACGGCCAGACTGGTGAATATTAACTATCTATAATCAGGGTGGCACAAAATCATAGAACGAATTTTTCGTGCAGCGTTTCTGCGCATTAGACAAACGTCAACAAAATCGTAGAAACAAACGTTATTTGTGCATATTAGAGGACTTTATATCTTACCAATTAGTCTCGCTGAAAATGACTGTCACTCACTTCGATACACTTCTTTAATCGCCATGGAAGTCATCCACTGCTCTGGCGATGATGTATACGTGGAGATCATTCCACGCTTTCGTCAAATCCCTTTTAAGCGCTTCAACTGTCGAGTGGGGATTCGCACAGGCTATTGACTCCACTATTTTCCAGATAGGACAGTCTAACGGGTTTAAATCAGATGAATCTGCTGGCCAGTGGTCTGGTCGCTGAAGACTTATGTCCACCGAGATGAAGTCCGGGAAGTTTCTCGCAATTCTCTCCTGTGCTTCTTTGAACTTATAAGATGGGGAGCCATCATTTTGGGAGGTCAACATCTCCTCTTCAAAGTGCCGTCGGGCCCAATGCAGAACTTTGTTTTCCAGGATCGCGCGATACTGGGGTCCTTGTACCTTGACCACTTTGAGCACGAAGATGAGTGGAGTCTTGCTGGTGTATTATGTTATTCCTGCCCGCACAATCACTTGCTTTGGTTTCTTCCTCCTAGTTATCATTCTCTCCTCTAGTGATGGCTTCTCCTTCGCCCATACCCAGTCATTCTGATGATTGTGAGTTTGTTTGTCATCGAGCCATCTTTCGTCCGAAAACAGGATCTTTCGATGAAATCCAGGAGTAAAACTTTCCTCAACCCTTTGTATCGTTCCAACCGTTCGGCTCTCGCTTGCTCAGTAATCAGGATAAATGTAATCAGAATCAGAATAAAGACTAAAAATCTATTTCGCAAAGCAGTTTCCAGAATTTCTTTTTTCTTTTGAGTGGCAGGGGAAGGGGGGCTTCCGTCCGCCGCCACTGAGCTACATGCCCTAACTCTTATTTCACTCGAAAACGCGCAGCTCGCGGTTGGTTGTTGGAAGGGCAATTTATACCAGGTGCGCGCATCAGTCGCCCTTCTAGTGCATGCCTTCTTCTGCGGATTATTTCCCTTGATGACGGTAACGCGGCACGCCCATTCTAAAAAGAACGTACAGCCGCCGCAAGGCTGAAAACGAGTGCCTCTTACCTGCGTTGCTTCAGAGGGCGAGGAGGCCAGCTGCGAATGGGCTTAACTTTTATCATGTAGACGCAAGCGCATCAAACGTACACGTCTAATATAGATTGCCTTGAACGCCTCAAAACTTATAAGGGGCTAATATTGGTACTTTTTCGTAAGTGTAGGCTCATCTCATCCAAAGTTGATCATCACTACTTTCTCATTCGTTCGGTGTAGTCTCAAACT
This sequence comes from Ancylostoma caninum, assembly GCA_037903475.1. NCBI lineage: Eukaryota > Metazoa > Nematoda > Chromadorea > Rhabditida > Ancylostomatidae > Ancylostoma > Ancylostoma caninum. The sequence goes on along the minus strand of JBAJFG010000503.1, from coordinate 4,883 downwards.
GGAGATCCTGAGTCGTCACAGACTCAATACACAGTGTACATACGTACCGACAGAGTAATGAGGTGATGGAGAATGAAATCATTAGCGAACTGAATGGGGTCGTGGATATCAGGAAGGTGGCCGATAAAGCAGCAGACTCTCAGTCACTATTGGAGAATCAGAAAGTAAGTTCGAACCACCGGTGCAACAAACTACAAAGTGAACATGTACGGGCTTCGCAAACATCATATTTTCTTGTTTCTGGAAGTTTTTGATAATTTGGTACTGCTTCCGTGCTCCGAGAGATCGTGACTCTGCCATGAGCTGCTGTTCCAGCAATTCGCTTGCACTTAGCCTGCCTCCAGCGCTCGTTTAGCGTGCCTTCCGCGCTCGCTTTGCAATTCGCTCGTGGGAGTGATCTGGTGCCGGCCGCGAAACGCGCAGGCGGGCCGCAAGAATTCCCTAAGTACTGATCTGATTTCCGGCTTCAATGGCATCCTAACTGAAATCAATTACGAAAGACATTTGTATTCGCACACAGCACAGCACCTACATTCACGTGCATCTTTGTTCTAGCACTTAAGGTTCGTACTTCATACGAGATGAAAACCTGGAAACCATTGCCGTATTCAAGCCATCTGATGAAGAACCTTTTGCTGCTTTGAATCCCAAGTGGCCGAAGTTCTTTCAGAGGTAAATCTCACTAGTTCTCTAGTAGGATATTGATGAGGTCACCCTTTTAAATTCACAGCAGAAATTGAAGTGCCATTACTGTGAAGTGGTTAATCGCTTGAAATGCATAAATAACGTGCTCTATGTACTTAGTTCGTACCTAAGACAATAAAACACTAACTTTATCAAAACCAAAACTTAAATTGAAACAAAGCAATGCTGATTAAGGATGCTTTGTTTCTGTTGTTTCGGAAGAGCGTGTTTAATTCCGAATAATGGTTATTTGTCGGAGACAGGAGCAAGCATAGTTGATGATATGCTTCAGGTCAGTCTCAAATGAAAGCAACATTGTTTTCTCATTGTCATCTCATACCGACAGCTGTATGGTAATAAAGGCGCAGACTTCAAAAGAGTTTCTTTGCGATTCTTCACGCTTATCCCAGATCTACGCCGATAATGCCTTTAAATTTTTTGACCTCATTTAGTAGCAGATTAGCACATTGAAACTGTGGCAGTTAAGCACCAACTTTTTTGCTAACATTTCTTGCACTCCAAGGACTCCATTTGAGGATTGCAGTCGAGGAATAGAAACTCAGTCTCCTCAAACGATGCAGTTTCTTTAAAAATATGGAATTAAGAAGCTAGCGTATGTCTGGATACATGGCTAGGCAAGAAAAAGAGCTATACAATCATCATTGCTGAGTGTTGTACATTCACCTTTGCTAAAAAAGTAGTACTCGGTTCCCATAAAATACGAGGTTTTTATTTATTTTTGTAATTTGCTAACCTTGAAACAGACCACGACATCTTCCAAGAGAATCTCGCGAAAGAAACCTACCTGTTCTCTAAAAGTACTTAGCAGATCTTTATAAATTAGCACTACATTTCTTCTGCAGGATCATGTCGTGGATCATGATCACCATCATCATGGTCAGATGTACCATCCGTTAAATAATTAGTGCGTTGTTTAAATTGTAGCAAAATGTAGGTACATTTTCAGCGCTTACCAATAAGAATGCACAAACGGCTTCTGGAATAAATCCTCGCCCATCACCTGGAATTGCTAATCGACGTTTCAGCGCAACAACTGTTTGCTTATTTGCAGCTACATATAGTTCCCAAGACAAGAGTAGTTCGCTTGGCTTCTCCGTCATTCTTCTATTCTCGCTGCTGCGGTCGCTATGAAATCAAACCAAAGGAAGGCAGCTTCCAGGTATAGGAGTTCACTCAGTTTTACCTAACATTTCGAAACGGTAGCAAGAGCTCACCACCTCCAAATTTTTTTGCTTCTGTCTTCTAACAAAATGGAACTAAAGAAGGACCACTATGTACACCGATTGGGTACAATGCCCACGAATGCACTTCTGGATCTAGTTGTGATCACTAGAATGTTTTCAGCTTTTCGTTAAAGGCTACGAGAGTGCTCAGGCAGTATTTTCACGGTGGGACTACGATCCCTCTCTTCTTTCTGCTGAGGAAGAAGAAAGGTGAGTATGATCTCTCTTTGAACTTGTTGAATAGACATTGTAATGGGAAGAAAAACACTCTTTCCCATGTTCGTACGTATGGTTTGTTAGATCAGCGAGCCAAGGTGAACTCTGCCCGCAACGCGACCGCAGTGGTACATATCTGCCTGTCCACCGGCCGGTTCCAGTAGTGGAACATCAAAATGGAAGGAATCACCCACATGCGTATCAAAACTGACAGAAAAAGCCTATCGGGCGGGGGAAACCACTGCGGTCGGGATTGCAGACAGAGTCCATCCTAGCGCACTCACTGAGCTCACAGGCTGCACTTTTCTGTGGCATAGTGTGAGTGTAGCAGGAGATGATCACGTCTGATGTAAACATAGTAGTCAAGACAAATCATCATTTTCTTGCTCTACATATTCGTTTATGGAACAGTTTGCTTAGCAATGGTTGCTGCTATGAGGATATCTGAAATTTCACTTCTGATAATATGTCACTGCTAACAGTGGCGGTGAATCCAGCAGAAATTGAGCAATGCATCGCAGAAAACATTATTTTTGCAAAAAAAAATTTTCAAGCATATGGTTTGCGTAGACTTGAAATGGAAAGAAATTGCTGCCGGGACATATGCTATTGCTCTACTTTCAGGTTCAAGTACCTCTTCCAAAAAATGATTGTACTGGATTACATTATACGGAACACAGATAGGCATATGGATAATCTGCTGATACGGCAAGTCTTTAAAAGGGCAACCTATACCGTACGCGCGTCAATCGTGTAATTGCTGTAATTGCGTGCGCATGCAATTGCTTGCATGAGATTATCAAGAAGACCTGCCCACGTCAGAGAATAGCAGTGACGCCACACGTGTACCTATCAACTGCATCTGGCTTGCGTCCGAACCTTGGCAAGACTATGTCTGTCCTTAATAGCATGCATGCAGTGTATAAAGACTTCATGCTTGAATAGCAATCCAATAGTAGAGAAGTGGCACATTTGAGTCGTTCGCCAAGCATGACAAACCACGAGTGAAGCTCATTGGCTCACGCACAGTGGACAAGTTACCTCATTCATCACATATCCATATCCATTGTATCCATCAACCAGCCCCCTCTCGCCCCTCATAAAACTTTGGAACGGGGATAGAACGCGAGAACTTATTGAATAGGTTAATGTTTGAGAAGACAAGATCTCAGAGATAAAAATGCACTGCAAGCCGATTCTAAAAGTGAGCGGAGCAGCAAATGAAGCTGTTTATGCGACCAATTAATTTTCTTGCTCAACTTCCTTAGCTTCTATCAGAACTATACAATCAGATATCACTATCGTACGTATGGAACACGAAGGAGTTCGAGAAAGAGGAAGATAGAACGAAGGTCCGGAATGCTTCCACAAAACGGACCTGGCTTGGCCGATGCAACGTTTTGCGCTAGTAGTTCTTTTGCATATTATTTCTCTCTATGTGTGCGTTCTACATTCTGTAGCTACAAAAGGAACTGCAACCATCCTTCATCAAAAATGAAATGTGGAAGGTTATACATGAGGGGAGGTGCGGCTGGACACAACATCAAAAGATGGACGAAATGGCTAGTCGCAGAGCTCGAACGCGCCTTCCTTCATTGGTATAATGAATGGAAACTCTGAACCTGCTCACAATTAATAAATTACATTGTTATACTATACCAGTCTGGCCGTCCGGCTTACGCCGGACTTCCAGACTTTTCCTAATGCTCGCTTCGCTCGCATGGTTTCATCCCTTCTTCATTCAAATAAAGTCACAGCTATTCCACACTTTTGCTATAATGTGTCCCACACCCTTTCCATTGCTTTTTCTCATGTAAAAATGCACTTATCAAGGAGGATTAACCTTCTCGAAGCAATTTTATCATTTGCTCAACTGAAATAGCTTTTTGTAACTTAATGTAACCGGTTCAACCTGGATTGACCGCAGAAAATAGTCTATCATTCTTTGTTTGTTATAACTGGTCAAGTGATAAGAGTCAGTCAGAACATATAAAAGTGGAGGATGCGGTGTGTTCATAAACAAATGAGAAGAGAAGAACGCGGGGGAGGACGTAAGGAGGAAGGATTCACACGGATTGCATACTAATCCGCGCAGTGGTCTGACATCTAGTTTTTTCACGATTGATGTTAGACGCCAACGAATCGATTTAACAAATATGGACCTAACTCATGACATTTCCCTGAGTAGTGGACACCGGCGCACCCCTCCTGCATCGGTAGCTATATTTTCAGGCGCACCTCCACTTTTGGGCGCCGACGCACCCTTATCACAGCAGTGGACCCGTCTCCACCCACTTTGGGCGCCGGTGCACCCTTATCACAGCAGTGGACCCGTCTCCACCCACTTTGGGCGCCGGTGCACCCTTATCACAGCAGTGGACCCGTCTCCCCCCACTTTGGGGCCGGTGCACGCTTATCACAGCACCGGCGCCCAAAGTGGGGGGAGACGGTGCACCCTTATCACAGCAGTGGACCCGTCCCCCCCCCACCTCGGGCGCCGACGCACCCTTATCACAGCAGTGGGGGTTGGTCTCCACCCACTTTGGGCGCCGGTGCACCCTTATCACAGCAGTGGACCCGTCTCCCCCCACTTTGGGCGCCGGTGCACGCTTATCACAGCACCGGCGCCCAAAGTGGGGAGACGGTGCACCCTTATCACAGCCGTGGACCCGTCCCCCCACTTTGGGCGCCGACGCACCCTTATCACAGCCGTGGACCCGTCTCCCCCACTTTGGGCGC